>VOQJ01034714.1:0-12337 GCA_015052665.1 Apistogramma diplotaenia | reverse complement strand
TGGATTTCCTGTGATTGATATCAATTCATTCAGTTTCAGTCGATTTATATGGTAAGACGACTCCTAATGAAACAGAACCAGCTTCCCCTTAACACAACATATTTCAAATACAATGATGGTTTCTACAGACCAAAGCATGGATGTGCCATGGGGCTCCCCTCTTTCACCCATTTTAGCCAACCTTTACGTGAAGCAAGTGGAAAGTAAAGGTCTTGGGTCCTTCAAAGGGATGGCATCTAGCCACTGGTACAGATATGTGGATGACACCTGGGTCAAAATCAAAACCCAAGAAGTAGAAGCCCTCACTCGTCACATCAGCTCAGTGGATAAATACATAAAGGTTTACCAGAGTGGATACGAGGGATAAATCAGCAAAGATGCACAGAAAAGAAGGTTAGACACTGACTAGGGAGAATAAGAATGACAAGGAACAACACTGTCATACCTTATGTGGGGGGGCTTTCAAGAGAAACTTGGAAGAATTTTCTCCAAGCATTACTATGCTACTGTTGCAGCAAAGAGGACTTAGACCTCTGCAGTGGAGAAACAAAACGGCCTCTTCACAAACGAATGGCACAGCACAGAAGAGCCACCTCAACTGGAAAAGACTCAGCTGTACATCTGAAGGAGGAAGGGCACTCTTTGAGGATGTCAGTGTTCACATTTTGGACTGGAACGACAGATGGTTTGAAAGAGGAGTAAAAGAAACCATCTATGTCCACTGTGAACAACCATCACTGAACAGAGCGCCTCATCCCCCATTCACACCTTTGTTCAGGTGACCTTAATAGGTCAATTGTTAGAATGGGGCAAAGTCCCAAATCGGTTTCACCCAAAATCACTGATTGTAATGACCCACGCCTTCTTTCATGTCTTGGCACATGTGATTATGCACATGAACAATAGTGGGTCACAACCACCTCCAGGTGATTACACCCACTGGGGTTTAAATTCCTGGGTCTCCCCACCTTTTGGTTTGAGGCCACTCAGATGAGAGGTGAAACGTCTTCAGGAAAGTTAAGGATATCCAGTTGCCTTTTTTTTTCCAAATTCCAGACACTACTATGACCTGGATTACTGAGAACCTACGCAGACATAATGCAGTCTAAATAACAATTTCCCGATGTGAATGCACAGTGAGTCGTCACCGGTCCCTACACCTATCTAGCCATCAGAGGGAGTCTTTGCATAAACCAACATTTAGTGAACTATTCAGAGGCACCCCAAGATAAAATTACAAATAATTTACTACTGACTATGCATTGTGTCTTTTGACTAGTTATATCGACTGTGCTGGAGCCTGAGGAACCGTACGGAGGAGAGGGAAGACCTTGAAATGGATGATTGGGTTGATAACCAAGATTCCACCAGTGGGGACTCAGATGGTAATGATCTGACATATACAGCAAACATATAGAACAAACATGGAGTCACACATGTAAACAGATATAAACAAACTTTGTTTTTTTCTTTCTTCTTTTGCCAAAGACGAGAAGGAACCCGGCTTCTGTAAGAAGGCACTGATGTGCTTCTGTGGGCTGGAAACAAAGAAAGCCCCCAAGCTGACTAAAGAAGAGGAGGAAGAGCTGAAGAAGCAGCTCACAGACACCTCAGAGGTTCCTCTATGGAGGAATGTAGTCAATGCCAACGCCGTCATCCTCCTGTGCGTGGCTATGTTCTTTCATGGCTATTTCGGCTAAGACGCAGCTAGTTTAAACTGCTCTCTGACAATCTAATTTATGCAAATATAACGAGCCACCCAGTGGCCCCAACCCTCTAAAGTAAGATAATGCACTTCCAAACCCCTCTACAATGTTTTTCCTATGATGTAAATGTATTTTTGTAAAGCACTGAGCTGTTCACTAACTCTTCCTGGTATTTGAAAGTTTAAGTAAACCAGTAGCTCACACTGTAATATATGAACACATATTGCACTTAAAACATGTTTAAAGTAGTGTATATACACACATATATATATATATATTTACATGCTGCCTATTGTTTGGGGGTTAACTATGTGTTTTCTTCTGTGTCTTAATGGAAACCTTTAAACAGCTCATGAGTGGAGCTGCAGGTTCGTCTTACGCCTGTGAGGAACACCCTCACACTGTCAGTGGAAATGTATGATTCATTTGCTACAATCACAATGTGATAAAATGATCTGCAGCACACGCTTGTAATCTCTGTAGATTAATGATTGATCTTCGAGTTCAAAGCTAATTTCCAGCTAAAGGAATTATAAAAAGTGTCACATGTCTTTTGTACTTTGCAATTTTCACAAGAGCAGGATAAGTTGGGAATGCAGCGTGCGTGCTTAAAGTTCAAGATGCTGTCTTTTGTCAGTAGAGAAGGGAGACGAAATCGTAGGCTGAATGCCGGCAAACTAACCGTAACATGAAATCAGGAGAGCACAGGAGACGCTTCAAAATTCCTCAAATAACTCTGTGTGCTACCTCATTGCACTTAAACTGTTTCCTCATTATGTGTGCTCAAAGTCCTGCAGTGTTGTCACTTCTTGAATCCACACACCTTGCTCTGTGTTGTTTTAGGTGTTAATGAATAAAAGCATCTCAGGGAAGAAGGGCTGAGAATCACTCAGGAGTAATGCCTAACTGTCTCGACTGCCCTCTAGTGTTTTACTGACGTCTCTGTTAGCAACCTCTGTTTTCTGATTATTGTTTTTCAGCTTTACATTTCTGCTCTTATTGAGGTTAAATTTCACGTTTACTACTTGGTAAATAAATGTTAAATTACAAACAAACAGATAGTGCTACTTTTAAATCCACCAGAAGGCCTGTGAGTCATTCCCATTAACTCTATCTTATCAGTAACTCTGTGGTTAATGTACACTGATTGCAGATCACCAGCATATGAAAGACTGATGAATCATTTGTGATTACGAGGAACTTCAGGTATCATTCCCTGAAGTTTAATAGCTTTCCTTATTCTTCACAACGTGCAGATTACTTTATAGCCGTACAGATCGTGCAAAACGAGAGCTAAGCCTTAAAAAACAAAACAAAAAACCCCCCAAAACAACTCACTTCCATCATTCAGAAGCTCTCTCTTTTTTTTCATTTTATTGCCGGTATGCAAACATTGTCTGTCGGCTACCTTTTCCAACTGCGATGAGCAAGAAACCAGACACGTTTGATTTGAAAGCTGCAAACAGAAAAGACAGAGTTGATTGTGACGTGCAGCCTTGTGAAGAGAAAGGTTAAATGAAATAAAGTATCTTCCAAATTTTTGGAAGGAAGCACAAGTATGTTAGCAGAATGACCATTTAAAACAGGAACAAATGCTTATGATTGCAATTACCTAATAATGCTGTGAGTCCGTGAGCACTGATTGTGCAGCACAAGACTTTGTTGTATAATCAAGTAACGATGCAGGAACTTTGCTGAGATATGAGCCTAAAGGTCCATCACAGTGCCAGTTTTATGTCATAAAAAGCACTGATTATGACTCTCTATAAATCAGTATCTAACTCATACTGGGGCACACTAATAAGCTTCACTAAGCTACTATATGCCGCATGGTTATTGAAACTTTACAGGTTTATAACAGGGAAATATATCTATGAGTAACAGAAATGATACTAAGTAAAAACAAGACATATGAGCCCTTTTGTAGTCGCAATTAGGGTTATAACGCAGGACACAGAACACACTGCAAGACAAAGGTGGCTGAGGCGCAGGCGCCTCCTAGAGGCACAAGAGCCTCAGGACACCAGATGAGATTACGTCACGCAGGATTCTGCTCATGAAGGTTTGTACTGTGAGTTTAGGCGACACTTCATAGGTTTCATATGTCAAATCTGCTATTAAACCCTCAGTTTAATTCTGTACTTGTTGTGGCACTGACTGTATTTGCACCCCGCACTTGTTTTACTGTAAACTGACCCCAGTAAAATGGTTTCTAATGCATAGCTCAAGGCAGGACTATTTATATCTGGGGCGTGATGAGTGTACTGGATGGTTTCTTAATTTCTAAATTAAGAAAATTAAGAAATAAAATCACCAGGAGAAACAATCATTGTCAGGAGTTGTTTTTTTAAGCTTGTATAAAATTATTTGGATAAAAAAGTGGTAACCTCCTTAATATTCTCAGCTAAGTCAGAGTTATAATCCCAAGAACTACACCATTTAGTTCCATCTCTTCTTAATAACACATTTGAAAAATGTGAAAAATGAAGCCAAATACCTTGATTTTATAAACCCCCTTTGACTGACTGACTGCATTGACTGTGCTCTCATATATCTGCTATGAAAATACTTGAAACAGCTCACAACTGCTTACTTGGAAAAATGAAAAGTTTTGGTCTCTGCAGCCAATTTTCTGCTTGATGAGTTTTCAAACCTGAGGGAAAGGCTCGACGGTGTTGACCAGAATTTTCCAAAGTAATTTTAAAAATTTGTGACAAAGCAGATCAGAGGAGAAGCTTAAACAGTTTCAGTCTCTTAAAGTAGAGGCAGTCCACCGAGTCATCATTTAAAGTAGCAATAAAGAGAGTCAGTAAAGACACCCTGCCACCTGGACAAGAAACAAGTAAGAGATTTGTTTTTACATAAAAGTGGCTGAATTCATACTGAGTCTCCCTTAGAATAGAATAGAATGTCTTTATTGTCATTATACAGCTACAATGAGATTCCTCAGCATCATGAACCACAAGTGGAGAATAGAATTGCAGTGTGTAACATCAGTGTAGGCAGCCATCCTGTTCAGCCATGTTTACAATGATATGAATCCTATAAGATGCTACCATTGATATGATATATCAATGATATATATAAATATTCATCTCTCTCTCTTCATCCTCCTCACTCCTTTACACTGATAATAACAAATGTTGTACTAAACTAGAAAATAACAAAGATATGATCTATAATAATTAACACCTGTAACACTTGCTTGGTTATGTAAAATAATCATCACTGGATGTGCCCAAAACAGAACCTGCATTGACTTTATAGTTTTTTGCTGTTTTTTGGCTCAGTCTTTGTGCCGTCACTCATAATTTAAAAATTAATCAGAGGCATAAACTGATCCATACTGATTTCTAGCAGTATTCAAACTGAATACAGCCTGCTACTGCCTGCTGGCCACTGACAGCTAACATCCTTTTCATATCTGGATGCAGTACGTGCAGTACATCGTAACTGTTTTGGCCAATGCATACGATGTACCTACCAAAGTGCAAACCAAGCAAAAAGTTCCAGTGTTGAAAAATTAAGCCAAATAAAAACTGTAGCTCCTCTGGTGGCCCCCTGAGGCTGGATCCAAAAGCCAGTCAGTCCTCATCGATCACCTCTGCTGAATGAAGTCAGTTAACCTGATTACTGAATTTGTGGAGCAATTTTAATATAATTAAATAAATAATACAAAACGCATGGAGGTTGTCAAAAAACTAACAGTGAAGTAAAAACCACTGGGTGATGCCATGTTGGCTATGTCCTTTTTTTAAACAGCCTATGGTGCAGCCTGCATGAGCACAGGCAACAGGATGCTGGACAAAAAACAAATTGTATGTAGCTTCTGAAATATGATCACTGAAGTGCTTTAAACCTGCATTCTTGTTATTGGCCAGCAGAGGTCCACAGCTGGTTGCAAAAAGACTTCTGCGGCTCAATCAGTAGTTTGAGGTCACATTGGACGGTTACGCTCATTTGCTAATTGCTTGTCAATCACAAGTCCATCTTTTAAACAAGTGCTGACTGCAGTTCACTAAACACAAACGTGTCATTTATGAAAAGGATTTCCTGAGTTATACAAAGATAAAAGAAGAATTATATTTGTTCCCCCCAAATGCAATTGTCTAACAGCTTTTGGCTGTTTTGTCATTTAAGAGTTCCCTTTAGTCATGTTTTAGTGAGCGGAAGAAGCAGATTAGCTAACATTAAAAATAAATCTATTCCTAAACAATCAGCAGCTGAGCAACCAAACGTGGCTCATGAGTACATCTTAGGCCCCCGAAAGTTCAATTTCACACGATGTCATGTTGCTTAGCAACTAAAATGACCTGTTATAAAATACTCATATATTTTTTTTATTTCAAAACAGTAATATCAAAAATATATTCATAAAACCTCAGTTATGGATGATATTTTGTTCAGCAACCACCTACCAAGTGGCTAAAAAGACCTGCTTTCTGCCTTTACACACCTACAACACCTTATAAAAGCATCAAATCACTTTCATTTCACAGACAACAGCATGGACAGGCCAGATATTACTGTAGCAGGAGTAAGTATGAGTATGAGTATGCACTAGTGAATAAAAATTAATGTGAATGAATGAATTGTAATGGAAAAACAATTGTAAATATTCATCAACAGATACAGTAGCTTGACTTTAGCTGTGACTGCTCTCCAAACATGTGTTCCTCAGCCGGAGGCCAAAGATTTCCCATGCACTCCCTTTCACTCTGAATTAATCCAGGTGATTCACAGGATCTAAGGTAACTTATGGAGAGTGGTCTTTCTTTGGAGGATATCTGCTTCCTGCTCCTCAGGGGCCTGGAGCTGCAGTCTGCTGAGCTCAAGGAGACAACACTGCATGAAAATGATGCTGAAAATTCTAATTGAAATCGAATTGCTAGGTTTATACAGCAGTATTGATTTAATGTAGTCAGCAGTTAGCCTATAACTCCTCGAAGACACATGTTTTGCTGTTGCTACATGGATGAGTAGCCTACTGAGGGAGTCACAGACACATTTGTCAATGAACATTGAAATTCGCTTACAGCAATATCAGACTGTTATTGTCTTTTTTGTAAATGTTACATACGTGTACTTACAGACTTGCTGCAGTAGGTGTCATGAATGTGAGGAGTTTTGCATGATTTTAAAATGTTACCGTAAAATGCAGGCAAATAGAGGAAATGCTGCTAAAACTACAAAGAGGAAGCTAATTGGTATGCAGAATTGTCATTGGACTCCGCATACATTATGCAATTGAGTCCCACATTATGTAAGCATATCTATGTTGCATTAATGGAAAATTCATATCCTGCCTTTTCCTACTTTGATCTGAGGATTATTTAATGGTCAGCGTGAAGGCTCGAGCAGATAGAAACTTATTATGCAACATCCCGGCTTGTACGCACCCAGAGCTGAGGATACGTCATTTGAGTTTTTGAATTTACAGAAATTCTGCAGGCTCAGATTTAGCTTCTTCTTTATTTTTGTATTCAAATTAAAGCAGTTAAGGGGGAAGGAGCACAAATGGCACCTCTCGGCGACATTCATCACAGTTTGTGCTCATGCGTAGAGCGTGCAAACTGATGCAGCTTCTAGGCAGGTACACAGTAAATCAGTGAGTGAAGTTATCTCTTGTTTTTTCACCTCCTGTCTGCTGCACTCTGTAGAATACGGATCTGTTTACATCAGCTTCCTGCGCCCGGCTCGTGGACTTAACCATTCATGTAAGTCTGTGCGTGTAAAGTATGATCCATGGCTGCCGGTGCTTTCATATCTCGAAAGGCTGCGCGTCTGTGTGTAAATATGCATGTGTGTGTTTAGATGGGGGTATGAGAGAGGGGGTGGGAAGGTGGTTCTGCTCCTCATTGGCTGAATTTTTCTCTCTGGCAACGAAAAAACGTGATGCTGGCTGCAGAGGCACTGCAGTGTGTGCTGCAGCGAGAGAGTGAACGAGAGAAAAAGAGAGGCCAGTGTGTGTGAGTGTGTGTGTGCCTGAAAGAGAGCGAGAGAGACAGAGGAGGGGGGTGGGCAGGCAAAATAAGCCACATGCATAAGAAGGGAGCCAGAAGCACAGAGAGAGAGTGTGTATGTGTGAAAACACTGCGCATGTGTGACTGTGAGGTGCACTGACGGGAGCAGACGGAGGAGGAGAAAGAGCAGCAATGAACGGCAGCGGAGCCAAGAGGAGAGAGAACAGCAGGGGAGACGGAAGGGAGGAGAAGTGAGGCTTACCTGGAAGAAAGAAAAGGAAAGGACGGAAAGGAAGGGATACAAGAGACGCAGCACGGAAGCTCAGATCGCTACACAGAATGAGCTGTCAGATTTGAGAGAGGAAGAGGATAAAAGGGATGGAGAAAGGGATACCAGAGGGAGACGTCCAGCCACAGGTCGGAGGAGAAGGAGCCGTGTTGAGGGAGTGAAGGACAAAGAGAAACAGAACAAGGGATGCGGAGGTCGATGAAAGCAGCCCTGAGACATGATGTATCCACCTGGCAACAGCTTCCTCCATCTTACTGCTCCATCATTTCCCCCCATCACTGCTGCTAGTCGCTGATGCTTCTAGAAGAAGAGCGAGAGGAGAGACCATCCTCCCTCGGACAAAGAGACCGCACGGCTTGGTTTATCTTCACAGAACAGCACTGACGGAAAAGACATCTCAGCAAATAAAAACAAACAAGCAAGAAAAGAGCAGGAACGAGGAGGCGAGAAAGGACTGAAACAAGACGAGTGCGTGGACATACAGGTGAGGCTTGGTGTGTGCTTCGCCGTGACGATAACTGAGGTTTTCCTGTGTTTTGATTTTCAGATTCTGCATCTGTGTGAGCTGTACATTTTCAGGTCTGCGAGGTGTGGCTCATGTGCATCACGTTCACAGATAACCGCGTCCTTCTCTTTTTATCTTTCTGCCTGCATGAAAATAGGTGGAGGTAGCCTTTGCTTCTGCTTTGTTACATTAAGCTGGGATTTACATGGTTGTTGCATCATGGCCATCCATTTTGGAGACACACACACACATACACACACACACACCAACATGGATGGATGAATGGAGACACACATGTGTACGTACACAGTGTTACACCTGCTCTGCACAGACCATAAACAGTGTGAAGACAGCCTGATCGTGTGTGAGTTTGCGTGTCGATGGTATCTTGAGGTTTGCCTATCTCCAGTGGTTTTGACATTTGACAGACCTCTGCATGGACAGACAGCGAGGGCAGGAGGAGGGAGGGTGGTGGTAACAGGGACGGTGCAGGAACGAGCTGTTCTGTAGCTGTCAGCATCTCCATACATTGGTGCTGCAGTGAGAGTGCTCGGTACACCATGCTGCGATTGCATAACTGCTGCTCCCAAACGCACCCCTCCCACATGCGAACCAGCACACTAAATCCAGTCCATCTCACACAGTCCGAACCTTTCGGCCACTTCACTACAGCTGCTCACGAGTCCCTCCTGAGCATCGTCAGTGGCATCAGCCTTAAACATGTGCTGAGACAGCCTCTTTAAAAGGGGGGGATCAATTGCCTCAATCAATCGAACCACCGTTGTTGAGGAGCTCGCCAATTTTTTTTCCCCTCGTAAATCTTCTATGAGGTCTGTGTGAGGCAGAGAGACGTGCAGATTGTTGCTTTTATTTTACTGCCTGTGTGCAGCTCTGCCATGTTGCTGTGGGAGCTACATAAATGAGAACAAAGAGCGCTCGGCTGTAATGAATTGCGGGGGGAAAATGGCCGATGTCTGCCATGAATGACAGCGGGGCTGAATTATTAAAAACAACACCTCGCCACTCTTGCACTAAGCACTCTGTGCCCATGCAGAAACACAAACACCAGGCTGCAGTCATACAGCTGTGAATATGACAGATGAATGGTTACAAACATGTGCCTGAAAATGCTATAATGGTATAGAAATGTATTTAAATGCTGTTGTATAAGGTTGACAGCAGCTTACAAGATTATCCGGAAAAAAAAAAAAAAGATTTCAAGTGTCCAAAGGCAGAAAATGAAGCTTTTGTATATCATATATATGGCCTTAAAAATAATAATGAAAACAGGAATGTTCAAAGGGGAAGAGCACAGTTACATTTGCCATCTGCCTTTATACAGTAGCAAACAGGATTTGCTTCCAGCTGTAAAATACACCACAGAAGTAACTCGTCCTTTTGAATCAGCAACTCCATCATTTGCAGAGAAAAGCTGCAGCCATCAACATACAGTAAATCTGGGGATTTGTCCTCAGAGTCCGCTAAGGTCACCACATGTTATGCAATCAAAATACAACATAATATTTAACACGGGTTAGACTGGACATGTGTCGACAGTTTTTTTTTTTGTTTTTTTTTACCTGCCGAGGTACGAATGTGGATGCAAATCTCGACATAGTTGGCATACCTGACATGCTGCTGGTATGAGGCATCGGGGGCACAAAGGCCCGTCCTTCTGCTCTCTCGCCATCCGGATAGGTAGATGGGAGACAAGCAGAGACTGACATATTTTCACTGAGAAAAAGAGACAGACAGACATGGAGACCTGCACACCGTCTCCATGACTCATTCAGAACACGGTGCCCTTCTCCTGCACTCTGATGCGCACAGGTGGAATCTATCCACTGTGACCAGGAGGACCGGGGCAGAGCTGTTAGTAAATGCGTGTGAATAAATCTACCATTAAAGATAAGACACATTTAAAAATCCTAATTTTAGCGTCAGATATCAGCAGGTTATCTGCTTAGTCTGTTTGTGTGTCCAGGAATGTAAAAGGTGGTGCCCTGCACGCAATGGGGAGTATGCTGGTGAGAATGTTCTCCGATATGTGTGTGTGTGTGTGTGTGTGTGTGTGTGTGTGTGTGTGTGTGTGTGTGTGTGTGTGTGGGGCGCTGTGTGTGGCTCTGAAATGTGAATGCAGCTCTGTGTGTGTGTTTTAATGGTATGAGGAATGTGCTGCTGAGGCAGCCTCCTCTAACATCTCTGTGGTCAGCTCTCCTCTTCTTCCTCGTGCTTGTGATGATGAGGTCAAATGCCTGCCATGATTTCATTAGTGTAATAATTCCTGTGCAGGAAGATCCAGCTAAGCACACAGATGCAAACACGCGCGCACACACAGTGTTAAGGCTGCGGAGGGCTGCAGCAGTTTACGCTGTGTTAATGTGGTATCTCGGTAGAAGATGAGCTCCTTACATAACTGGAGAGGGCTCCGTCGATTAGGAGGAGGCCGAGCCAAGGCTGGCCCATCAGCAGGCAGCTTGCATCAGCTATCAGCCCTTTTCATAACACTGTCACCAAATTAGAGGGTAATTTTAGCTACTTCATCTCCCCCAGGCTCAACGGATCCTCATGCAGTCTAGATCCTTTATCAGACTGACCCTTGCCTTTGTGAGACAGAGTTATTTTTACAAGCTGTTGTCTAGACATGAAAGATCTTCTTTTATTGTTATTAAACATTTGATCACAAGTGGATATTTCAGACAGAAATTGAATATTGGGTAATAATATTCCGCTTTATTTTTCAGTATACGTGATCTTTAGATTCTCGTAGTTTATTTGTGCAGCATAGCTGGCAACTAAAGGACCTGATTTATGCAGATTTACTGTTTTAAATACATACTTTTATCTTTTTTGATCTAGTACAAATTCACATCATTGTTCAGTATGCAAAGAAGAGAAGCACTCCATTCCTCTGACAGCTCTGATCTGATAAGTGCAGCGATCCTCAAGCAGAAAAATAAAAACATGTTTCCTCACAGAGTTTATACTTGTCGACCAGTTTTTCCCAATGTTTCTGAAGAAAAAAATAACCCCTCGAGGATGCCTGAATACCTCTTGTAGTTGTTTTCACAGAGCAGGACAATCAAATTTAAACTGCAGTGTTTACTCATATCAAACATAGCTGAGGTTTTAAATAATAAGTACAAATAATCCCCATAAACCAAATGCTCAGGCTTCAGACTGCCATATTTGTATCATGTGAAAGGAAGAGTGTATTCTAAATATGGTCATTTCAAGCACACCGCTTCAGCTGTTAGGACTGCAGCTCCCCCCACCTGCTGTTCAAACCTTATGTCTCAGAGGGGCAGCCAGTCAAAAGAAAGTTGGCCTAAGGGGAAGGTAGCTTTAAAGAGGAGCTAAAACGGCTTCAGTCCATTTTTTCATTTTAAATATATAGTGGTTGTACATAGTCAAATTAAATTATTACAAAAGAATAAGTATAGACCTCCAAATCAGCTGACAAGGCTTTGTGCCTTACTTTAAATACACCGACTGTAATGATAAAAGATGTCCAGCAGTGTTTAGAGCTGTATGTTCATAAAGTCTTCTTATTTTTGAAACAGCAAGACAAAAAATCTGGAGAAAGATTTTCTTTTTTTTTACTCTCGAGAAGAGTTTCATGTCAGTTATTAAACGAACTGCGGCCTCTGTGAGGCGTCTCCCTCAACACTGACGTGACATAAACGCAGACACAAATCAAAGCCGATGAGCTGTATCACAAATTCCCGTGTAAATACCTCTTGAAAGAATCAAGGTATTTAATTAAAAATAAAATAGCACTTTGCCTTAACTGCGAGCCCCGAGCCTTATGAAATGTGTATGAATGTATGATGTATGCGCGAGAGGATGAGAAAGATTATTTTAGAAGGAGTGT
>VOQJ01034706.1:3814-16539 GCA_015052665.1 Apistogramma diplotaenia | reverse complement strand
GAATGGCTTAAAATCCCTCTGACCACTGTGCAGGACTTGTATATGTCATTACCAAGACGAATTGACCCTGTATTGGCCACAAAAGGAGGCCCTACACCAGTTTCATTGTCCAACCCCTGTACATACACCTTTTCATTCAAGTACTTCCTTGTGTAGCTAAACTAAGTGCGTATTATCTAACACACATTCACAGTCCAATGCTTGTATTGGAGAGCAACTTGGGGTTCAGTGTCTTGTATTGGATACTTTGGCACACAGCCCAGAATCGTACAGTCAACCCTCCACTTGGTAGATGGCCACAGCCACCCCATTTTATGTACAGTATATATGTTGAACTCGCTTAGTAAGTATTGATTTTAAAATATTATTGAACAATTGTGTGAAGCTCAGAAACACATTGACTTCAACAGAGATTATTGCCACATAAATTAGTAACACGCATCTGAATTGTTCTCTATTGCAAACCTGTGATAACTTCTTCCACTGGCATC
Organism: Apistogramma diplotaenia; assembly: GCA_015052665.1. Classification (NCBI taxonomy): domain Eukaryota; kingdom Metazoa; phylum Chordata; class Actinopteri; order Cichliformes; family Cichlidae; genus Apistogramma; species Apistogramma diplotaenia. The sequence continues at coordinate 16,048 of VOQJ01034706.1, read as the reverse complement.
ATGATTTGACAATATTTTGTCAACATGATAAAAAGAGGTGTAACCAAAGTTATCTGATGTTTTCCCTTGTTTGCAAGAACATTTTGAAGGACAGCAGATCTGGTTTTAAAAAAGTTCAAATGAAGTTCAAATTTTTCAAAACACATTTTTACAAAAACAAAATAAAACGAGTATTTCTGCTATGCTGAAAATGTTTAAAATAATGAAGTTAATTATTTTACCAACAATAATTTCGATTTATTTATTTGGTGCGCATTCATAACAACAGCCATGATTAGCTTGGAGGCCTCCTGATTCACTTTTTCATTTCTTGTCTGCTACCAAGCACAGAAATGTCTGCACCTCAGCATTGAACCACAGTGCTCTTTGTGTTCATATATCAAAAATTATGTGTTTGATTTGGATGAAGGAGTCGGTCTCATGACTCACATAGTGACGACACTCACTGGCCAATCAGCGGCATGCTGTTCTTCAATGTCTTCAGTGATTTTTGGATTGCCTTGGATCACTTGGAAACGAGTCAAGTCACACAGTAGGTACTACAGGACATGTGGATTAACAGTATCAACCCTTGCTATCTTCACCATCTTCACCAGTGGCTTGACTCCTTGCTTTCTTCTTGACTCCTCACATGTAAAAATGCTATTTTTTTTTGCTGGTAAGTCTATCCATCTCGTATGTGTGGTATGAGTTTGACTGATGGTGGGGCAGTAGCTGGAATGGCATGGATCCTGAGAAGCAGCGTACTGGGCTCCTCCAGGGCCATGGCTGGTATTGATTGAATGAGCCTGGCCAGGTGTCTGCCTGAAGAGAGGGAGGCAAAAGAACAAGATCAACCATGCAGAGAGAAATAGAAAAGAAGGAGTGGAAAGCAGAAAAGGCTGGCCAAGTTGACCATAAACAGGGATGGGAGGTAGATTTTGAAGATATGCTGCAAAAAGACAGAAAATTAAGTATTAAAAATGTTTTGAATTTACATACTTAAATAGATTTAAAAGTCAACTGTCAGACATTTATGTCATATAGGCCAAGGATTTTTTTTTTCATATCAGAACAATAATTTATTTTCATAACCAGCAGGTTGTCAGCTAAGTCATAAACAGATTTTGGCACATATTGATCACATGCATTGTCATTGCCTGGAATTGAACATTTTATTTCCAGACTTTTCCTTGCATCTAAAAATCTGTGGCAATGATACATTAGTAAGATTTATAAGTTTTTCAAGATGGAGGGAAAATGGGAATAAGGAACTAAATAGGTCATCTTTGTTCCAGCCCTTAGTTCTGGGAAGCAAATAAAACAATGTTATTACATTTTCAAGCAGGTTCTTTGCTTTTTTGGTGGCTGGAAGTTCTCCTCAAATTGTTCTTTTTGATTCGCTCCTTTGGAAGTTTTTGGAAAGAAATAAGTTGAGGCAGCTTTCTGAACTGGATGCCTGTAAAAAAAATACACATAAAACTGGAAATAGACCCAGGACAAGCTGGAGAGAATGAAGAACTCATCCGGATGTCTCAGGATCCCCAAGGAAGAACTAGAGAAGAGGCTTATGAAGAAGAAAGCAAATCTTTGTAAGTGGTAAATTGATGGTTGGTTGGGTCTACAGTTTTTCCCAGGTATCCCAGACCTGGGACAACTGTAAATACTTTTGAAGAACAAACTGTGGAACATGAAAAATGCCCCACAGCATGGACCCAGACTCAAAATGCTCCATATCCTGATCTGATCAAGCCCCTGCAGGCAGAGTTGCAATGAATCCTATATACTGTATAGAGACCCTACAACACAATCACAGACACACTGAAAAAACAGGCAAAAGAGGCTCTACACAAAAATGAAGAAACACTAAAGAAAAACACAGGGAGAACTAAACTCTAAAGCTACTGGGAATGTACAGGTATATGAAAAATAAAATGCAACAATAAACACCTGCCAAATGATCCAGGATCATGACACAAAGCTATGTAATGAAAGTGCAGTCTTAATGTCTGTGTGCCCTTGGTGTAGTTTAAGCTTAACCATGTTTTTTTTTTCAGAGTAGTTTTATTGTTTCAAATGTTCAAAATTGTTTTAGTGCCTAAGAATAATGTAGCATGGTGTGTTTTACAGATATGCAAGCACCTTGATACTGTAGCTACAAACACAATGAAAAATATAGCTGCTAGCAGCAATAATAGGTCTTTGCCAGCCGGCCGCACAATTTTTTGACAGCTGTGTGGTTTCTCCAACAGCTGCAATGAATGCTACCCCAAAAAGACAAAGATGGGATATTTCTGGCTTCGCCATGGCAATGTATTCCATATTCCATATCCATGGGATTAAGGTGGTCCTCAAATAAGGGAAAAGCACGCACATCAAAATATATATATATAATTCTTAAAAAAGGGTGCTGGACACAAGTAACTCAAAGAACTACTCGACGACCCTTCGGGTTCGGCTCGTGCCTAATAATGAAAAATGCTTACGATTACAATTATGCCGGGGGTCACTTGCAACCGCGTCCCATGCGATATTGCCCATTTTTGAGCTCCCTCCTCCCCTTATTTTTACAATAGGCTCCTCGCCGACCCTTCAGTTAGCTTGGGCCTAATAATCACGAATGCTTACGATTCCAATTGGGTAAAGGTGAAAAATATCTGTGGTTCAAATGCCTTCATCCATAGTCATGCCATTTCAGGAAATACTAATACAGTATGTATTGTAATAGATTGTAGGGACAATAATTCCATATGGCCATGGAAGTTAGAGGACCTTTTGACAACTGTATTGTGGATGTGGAATTACTGCTTTTGTCATGAACTACTGCATATAAAACTGTATAAGATTCAAATACTCAAATACTTTCATTACTGTGAAGTGCAGTCGTGGTGGTGTATTTTCTGACTTTTGCGCAAAGGTGTGATGTTCATTCCTATAAATTCCTTCACTGTGGTATCCCATACTTCTTCACATACAGATGCATTTTCTCTTAAAACTATTATTTTTACATTTCTGACTATCAGAAATGTATCAGCCATCAGCCATATCAGTCTTTTTTCAAGCAGTACTTTTTAGTCTTCCTTTTCTACCCTTTCTTTCTCTATCTAGCTTAGTTTATAGCTATACCACCTTTCCTTCCTTCCCATACTTCTACTCTCTCTTCTCACTCCTCACCACCAACATCACCAGGCACCAAGCCCCCCTTCTCTCATTTCCCTTTCTGCACAGCCGTCACTCTGAATTATTTTCAATGAGCTCCTTTATAGCAGGCGCCAGATCTCAGCTCCAACTCATCACTGAGCACAGGGCTGGGGGGACATGCTCTGCATTTTGATCAGCTATGGGTTTCCACTTTGCTATTAACCCCTTTCACACTAAACTCCACTACCCCAACCCCCACCTCTGCTCCCACATCATCTCTGCCAATGTTGATGTTCTCACCTCTTTACCTCCATCTTTCAGTATGATTTTTTAACTCAATTGTCAACCATGTCTACACATTCTTGTTTCTTAATTCAGCATCTGGACCAGTATGTTTGACAATGTTGCTTAACAAAGGCAAAGTACTGTAGCAAGTTTAGCTAAGTATGTGTGTATATGTGCATGTTTTCCATAGGTATGAAGATTTTACTAATATTTACCAAGAAGTTCAATAAAAAGTCCACTGTGACCAGCTGGTGTGCCAGCACTCTCGATTAGGTAACTGCTTTTAAATGCCAGTAGAATTGCAATAATTATTTTTGCATATACAACTGGACACTTACATACAGTATCATGCATTCAACCCACACCGCTGTATCCTTCCTCAAATGGGTTTACAGAAATCATGTATAAAGTGAAAACACTTGGCAGTAGCATGTATAGCTGTATCATTTCTGTATCTAGTATAATATGTAGCTCAAAAACACAATTTTCAATTTCTTTGTGGGCTATTACACTTTTTAGTTACTTGCTGTAGTTATTATACTGTAAATCTCTTTCATACATATGTATAGTAAGTTGAAATATTGAGTATAAGATGGTACTACAACATGTATGAATGTAAAGATATGGTCTGGTAGACTTTTTTTGTTTTAGGATTTAAAGGGTTAAAGTTTACAGCCAGTGGCCAGGGGACTGAATTAACTTACTGTAGATAAATATCCATATCGAATTCAGCAAAGAAATTATTTAAGGAGAGCTTGTTGTAACTTTAAGTTTAATTGGACTTTGAAGGACATTTAAGTTGCACATGATACGTGTTACAGTCAATTGGGGATTTCAAATTATATTTGATTTACTAATGAACTGTTCTTAGTTAAGATACTTTCTTAATATATGTTGCTCATTTAATGCTGAAATTCAAACTTAAGTCCGAGTAGAGGTTACTACATTATCCAAGATGCATTTCATTTTCTAGAATGCACTATGTTTGTTGTTGTTACGTAAATGGAGATGTACCATTATCATAGGGAGTTTTCTGCTAAGTAAAGGTGGCTCTTCTTACACAGGCTCTGCCATTTTTTGTTGGCTAGACAAATTCGATGCAACAGAGCTGGAGTGCTGAATATATAAGGTGAAAAGATGACAAGTTTCACCAGTTTATTCACGCCATGTCAACAAAAATCCATCCATACATTCGTACGTCCAATTCATCATGGGTGGGCTGGAGTGTATCCTAGCTGCCATAGGGCGAGAGACAGGGTACACCCTGGACAGGTCACCAGTTTGCTGCAAGGCTAACACAGAGAGACAGACAACCATTCATAATGATTGATGTGGTCAAGGCACAACCCGCCTTGAGCACATTAATCGATGGTTCACAGCTGCTCCAAGTTTTCTCCATTTATGGATAATGGCTCTCACTGTGCTTACGGTTTTTTTTGTTTTTTTTTTTACATTGAGCAAAGTAGGTTTGGATAGCTACAGCATTTTATATTTAATCAGATTACCTTTGTGTAAAATTAAAATTTGTTTGTTTATGTGAAACATTTAAGTGTGACAAATATGCAAAAAATAAACAAGAGGGTAAACACTTTTTCTCAAAACTGTATAAAATTGGAAAACACATTTCTCCAATCGCAAATTGGTCCTGGGTTAAGGGGTCAGATAAAGAGCGATTCCAATTACTCCTATGGAACAGTCACCAAGAGAACTGTTTATCCTTCCTGGGATAGGGATACTGTGGCCCCATCCTGGAGCCACGGCTGGGGAGGGAGCTCAAGGGAGAGCATCTGGGGGCCAGGCCATAGCCCGTGGTGCCTATAGAGGTGTTCATAGTATCCAGCTTTCTTGGAGGGCTGGGGTGCTCAGGGATGTTCCATCTGGTGACTATCATCCTACTAGGAGACTTCAACACTCACATGGGCAATGACAGTGGGGTGAGTGATGTGATTGGGAGGAAAAGTGAAGAAAAGTGGTTGTGTTACCATGTTTGAACATAAGGATGTCCATCCATAAGTGCATGTGGCGCTGGGACACCCTAGGTTGTAGGTTGATAATCAATTTTGTAATTGTATCATCAGATCTGCGGCCATATGTACTGGAAACTCGGGTGAAGAGAGGAGCTGAGCAGTCAACTGATCACAACAAGGTGGTGAGTTGGATCAGGTAGCGGGAGAGGATGCTGGACAGACCTGTCACACCTGAATGTAATGTGAGGGTGCCTTGGGAATGCCTGACAGAGGCCACAGTCTGTCTGGTGGAGGACCTCATTACAGTGTTTCTGAACTGCTAACTCCCATTTCACAAGCCCAACACCCATTTTCCCTAAACCTTAAACACAAATCTAAAAGCTCAAGCTAATTTCGCCAAAATCCAATACTGTCCCATCAAAATGAACTAAACACTGCAAAAAACAGTGATCTGTGTGCAAAACCAAACATTGTGGTCAGGTCACACACACTGCAAGTAAAAATAAAACACTATTTGCTACACACTACAGCAAATAATTTAAGATACAGCAGCCAGGGCACGTAGAACTGTTTCTGATGACCCCAATACAAATTTCTGTTTGCTAGAGCCTTGTTTCTTTAGTTGCGGGTTCAGGCTGGGTCAGTACAAAATGTATTAAATTCATAGGTAGATCGGACCAAGATTGTGTGAATGATTGCACAAACAATTTTGCATTTTGACACAAACATACAATTTTTTGTTTGCTTCTCTAAGGGGCGCTGTTGCACCTATGAACCTGTTTACATAGATATGGGTTCAGGATTGGTCAATACATAAGTTATTAAATGTTTAGGCTGATGAAACAAAGATTGAACGATTGCAAAAACAATTTTGTATTTTTACACAAAAAACACAAAATTCATTGGGTTGCTATGGCAACTCCGTTGAATATTCTATAAAACCTTTGATACGTTTTCATGCCCCGGGTTGTGTAGGTGATCCTGAGTGATTTGAGTGTCACTACGTTAAACGCCCTAGGATGAGTTTGTTCAAATACGGGTTGTGCAAAAACGCAGATTCAGCAAATTGAAAATTTCAACCCAAACTGGCCGACTTCCTGTTTGTCAAGCGGGATTACCATAACAATCACCCTTTTTGGAAACATCTCGACCTGATGTATGCCCCCATGAGGTCCCTGGGCACTTGCAATCGCGTCCCATGTGATGTTGCCCATTTTTACCGCCACACCCCTTCAACATTGGCTTCTAGTCTTGTTTTGTCAACTTTCATGTTGAGCGAATGAAACGCGTGCATGAGCAGCTGCTGCTTTGGCCCTAGCGCGTGCTGCTGCAGCACTGACTGATGATGTACTTGAGCGTTTTGAACTTGAACCAGCACTTTTACTGCTTTTAACTGATGTTCCATCTTGAGGAGGCTTCAGGTCTTTAGGTCTTGCACCTTCAGGATATGGTTCATCCATATCTGCAGATGTACTGTAGCTGCTTTAATGTCAGCTGCAAACCGTCTTTTTACTATTCTGCTCTTTGTGTGTCTCTAACACAATTTATCAGTAAGCCTAACTCCAGTCAAATGAATACGTGTATCAGGATGTAGCTTCATTAGCTTCACTTTATTTTGATGAACCATGTACACATCTAACATGGAGTAAAACTATCAGACAGAAATACAATAGCTACGTTTAGCTTAGTGTAGCACGTACAGGAAATATGCAGGCTGTGGATAGCTAACCTGTTTGTTGGGCCAAATTCTAGTTCCTTAGGATGGTTAGGGTAATGAGTGATACACACAGAATGAGTGGAGCCACAGATAGTGAACACAACACTTGTATTATTAAATACAACAAGAAAATGCAACAGGGAGGAAGACAAATGCTAATAATAAAAATAAAATGTCCTTGTCTACTGAGTTTAACTTGTGTCAGTCAGCAAAGTTAGTCGAATAAATCAAGCAAAGTTAGTCGAATAAATCAGTCAAGTCAATCTCCAGGAGACAATGTTTTATAGGAGTAGCACCAAGTTGTCCTACTGCACTGGTGTGGAAAACAATCTACTCCACATTGGCCAACAGCATCGGTTTGCTCAGTTCTCGGATCTCACTGGGTGGCTCGCCATCTCCCCTCCAAGGAGAAAAATCCACTGGGATTCAATCCCAGTTCAAAAAAAAAAATCTAGCTTGTCTAAATACAGGACCAGCACAATTCAAATTCAACTTCAACTTAAAAGAAATAATCACAAATCCAAATATTTACAAAACTAAAACAAGTTTTCAACTGAAACTTCCTCCATAAAATAAAACATTATCAAAATCTACAATTCAATATAAACATGACATTGCCAACATAAAATTAACCTTATCTACTAATACACAAAACTTATTCCTGGTGGCTAATGAAATTGCAACCAATTGTTGGCTCTAATCACCCATCAATTAGGCTCTGGCGCCATTTTAGCCTTTGAGCTATTTTAGCATCTTAGCCTCTCAACTTAGCCCAGCCCAACTCAGTCTCCAAGATGCTCACACTGCTCGACACCACTAAGAAGTCTGTTCCATCTGTCCCACTTGCTTGTGGTTTTAAGTGAACCAGTTGCTCTTTCGTTTACTTTCACCAACTTAATTCAAGTTAAAATGCTAAAGCTAAAATGTTATATTTATTTTGAAATAAACCAATACGAACCCATAGGCATCATGCAGCAATCAAACCTTGCAATAATATCAGTCAAATATTGCAATAATAAGTTCACATTTATATTTTGAAAATAAACAAAACAGCATGCTTTGGACCAGCCTTCCTTTGATACATCTTTCTACAAATCCATGCAGAGTGTGCAGTGTTATCTGACGATTCTAACAAATTATTTACAAAGAGATTATAAAATAGAGACCTGCCCCCTGGAGTGCGACAAGTTCACTACCATTTCCTCCAAAAGAGAAAGAGGAGATGAATCTAAGCCATGGCCCTGATTATTCCAAATAAAAATTATTAACTGTAAGTAATTAAAAAAGTGTTTTGAAGGCATTGTGTATGCAGACTTGAGTTCTTTAAATGACATTAAGAGTAATGTCTGCTAGCCGCTACCATAACCATGACTAATACTGCCCTAAATTTTAAACTTGCATCCCCTTTACCTGGTAGAAAGCTGTCATTCCCAAAAATGGAAGATAATTGTGACAATCTGGGAACCTCCCCCAGATATGCCTCAGAATTAAACCAAACCTTTAAACTATTCTTAAGATAAGGATCTTTCGTTTGTTGAATTAATGTTTTTTTATTTGCAGAAAACATGTATAAATTAAGGGGCATGTTAACTAAATGTGATTCTATTGTAACTGATCAGGGAGGAGAATCATTCAAGTAACACATCCCAGCCTTAATCTATGAAGCCCAGTAATACCACTCAAGGTTCGGCAATTGTAAATCTTTAAAACATTCACCTGTCCAATCAACTTCCAATGGGAAGTTTTATCCATCTGTTCAACAGCTAAGTGACCTTATTTAATATAGGGTTATAATTATTGGAAACTATTTTATCAAGTGGGGTAAATCCCAATACCCAAATACAAAAAGCCATTTGATGCAACAACAAATGAAGCTGAAATAGACATACTTCTTGTCTCCTCTTTATTTATAAATTTCAACACCAATTTAGATTCATTAACCTTACAACCTGCAAAGACCCAAACGTCCTAAAAGATCAAGCAGGGAAGGTAAAGTGGTTTCCAAATTACAACACCACAAGACCACATCATTGGCACATAATGCTATGCAATGTTCCAAATTCCCAATATCTATACCTCTGAAAACTATACTCTTCCAAATTTCCAGAGTGAATGGTTCTATAGTCACTGTAAACAAAAGTGGCAACAAAGAATATCCTTTTCTTGTTCCTTGCTGCAAGTCAAATGGCTGAGAAATTAAGCCATTACTCAAAATTGCCGCCTCTGTGTGGCTCCGTATACAGAAGTTTAATCCAACTTAATAATTTCCCTGCTATACCAAATCATGCTAACACATCAACAACAACAATTAGCATCATTCCACTCTTTGTAAATCTCAAAAGGAATTTTATCCGGTCCCAGAGTCTTACCCCCCTTCATACTGGCTATAGCAGCAGAAATTTATTCCCCTGTTAAATCAGATTCCAGAAAATCCAAATCTCCCTCCTGTAAAGTTGCAAAAATTCAGGAATTCAAAAAATCTTCCTGCTTTGATTATGCTGAATTTGCGTAACCTCATAAATTTTTACCAGAAATATTGATTAATATCTCGTGGGTCGTTCACAGGCACCCTCATCCTTAATTGCATTAATTGTCTTATCTGCTTCTGCCGGTTTAAAATGCCAGGCTAAAAGTTTACTAGCTTTTTCTCCAAGAAGCAAGAAGATTTGCTGTGTCAGCGTAGTGCCCAGAGGCTGGAGGTGCTACCAGGAGACAGGCCAGTACACCAGGAGAGGTGGAGGAGGCCATAGGAGGGCAACAACCCAGCAGCAGGACCGCTACCTCCACCTTTGTGGAGGAACAGAAGCACTGCCAGAGCCATGCAAAATGACCTCCACCAGGCCACAAATATGCATGTGTCTGCTAGAAACCGGCTACATGGGGATGGTTTGAGGGCCCGATGTCCACAGATGGGAGTTGTACTCACAGGCCAACATCATGCAGGACACTTTGGATTTGCCAGAGCACACCAGGATTGGCAAATTCGCCACTGGCACCCTGTGTTCTTCACAGATGAAAGCAGGTTCACACTGAGCACATGTGACAGACGTCACCTCATCAGGAGCATGCCCAGGTGTTGTAGGGAGGTCATACAGGCACGTGGAGACCACACACACAAGACTGAGCCTCATTTTGAGTTGTTTTAAGGACATTACATCAAAGTTGGATCAGCCTGTAGTGTGTTTTTCCACTTTAATTTTGTGTGTGACTCCAAATCCAGGCCTCCATTGGTTAATCAATTGGATTTCCATTGATGATTTTTCTGTGATTTTGTTGTCAGCACATTCAGCTTTATACAGAACAAAATATTCAATGCGAATATTTCTTTCATTCAGTTCAAGGATGTGGTATTTGAGTGTTCCCTTTATTTTTTTGAGCTATGTACTATGACCGTCACTTGGTTATGATGTACCATATATGCCCTGCCTGCTAGCATCTTGCACCCTTGGTAAATCCAACACTTGCAGTTGGCTTGGAGCCATGTGTCTGCTCATCTTAACTGATATGATGCCTGTCAGGCGCTTCCATGTTATACGGACGCATGTTTTTGGATGGGCCTCATCCCTTCTGGGGATCCTTGGGGATGAGGATTGTAAAAAGTGTGGACACAGTCATCCACTGGTACTGTATTTATAAAGCATAAATTTGGTAGCACTACAGTATGTCCAAGTATAGCACAGACAGACACACCTATCTAGATTTCATTTGAGCACATTGATTGTGTCTTTTCCTTTGTCTACTCCCTTAATTTTTCATGTTAAGGTTCACATGAAAGCGCCTCCAGTGCACATGGGCACACGGGCACACAATTTAAAAAGCAACCTTCTCAAAATTATTGAGAATGTAATAATTTTTGTTTAATAAATAATGAAAGTAAATTTCTGAACACACTGCAAAATGTGAAGTCACTGCATGAGCTACAATGGAATTTGTCAGGGCATGCTTTATCAAAGAAACCAACATCACCCACTACCTGCACCCCTCGCAGCTGCGGAAATGACATACAACAATCCTCAGTTGTGTAGACACCTGACAGCAGTGTTCTTGACAGAGCTGGCCCTTTAAACACCCCCACCTCTGTATTCAGAGCAGAGGCTTGATTTCTTGTGCTGGGCATGATAAGAGGGTTGAAAAACAGGAACCCAATTCCCATTATCTTCCTCCTTTATAGTCTGTATTAACCTTCCCCCATGGTAACTTGTTCCCCTGGTAATGCTACACTTGTCTGGCCACAACACACCACCACCGGGTGCCAATTGCACCATGCAAATGAATAAATCTAATGTTGAGGTGGAGGCAGGAGTGTACAAGAGAGCAAGAGAGAGGCTTGGTTTATTGAGGAGACATAGGCTCTGTCAGCTGATGATTGTCTTGTCCACACTCATGCGTATACCACTTGGCAGTATGTCAGTATATGTTTGACCTGCTTGCTTTTGTGTCAGTAGAGATGATAGAGGTGAAGTATCTATAAAGACAGGAAGAGAGTATTATTTTTTTCGCCTTTTTTTTAAAAACTCATCACTATTTCCTTGCGAAAGAATGTGAATGGAGACAACCACTGTCACCATGAAAGAAACATTGTGGAGGTTACATGGAGACAGGCTAGCCAGCCCCAGTACAGCACTTAAGGTCAGACCAAAAGCTTAACCTCTAAACTGACAACTGCCCTAAAGATTACTGGTTTGCTATGTAAATCTAACTAAGCACAGACTAATGGTGCTGCCTACTATGACCAAGCCAAACATTAGCTACTGGATATTCAGATAAAACCTGAGAGTGTGTGTGTTCTATTCTATATACTATATAAATGACATAAAATTACATTCCCACTTGTCCATTTACACACACTCTCCAACCTGTGGTCATACTGAAGCCAGGCAGGTGAGAATTTACCCAACACTGCTCCACCCTTGTGCTTTTCTGTCATTTACAACACACCTTTTCTTTACTCCCTCCTCTCCCAGTGTTTCCACATACTCTCTGTTGGTGTATTTTAATTTATGTCCAACATAGGAACCACTCAATAAGCCCCACTGTCTGCAGTGAAGTAGATAGCTGTTAATGAGAAGACCCCCCCCCCCCCAATCTTTTTTCTTTTCCCCCATTATCGGGGTCCCCTATATAATTGCACCGTTACCTTCCTAG
>VOQJ01034696.1:28228-40329 GCA_015052665.1 Apistogramma diplotaenia | reverse complement strand
GAACCAGCACCAACCAAACCGAACAATACCTGCTGAGGAGCAATTAGGAATTAGGGGACTTTGTATGGAGTCGTACTTCCTCATATGTTCAATGTGGCTCAAAGCAATATTCGACTTCCTCTTCTCTCCCTTCAAAGTCAGCAGTAGTTATTCAGCTCTTATGATCAGTGCTTATGAAGTGATTTATACAAACTGGCATTTATAATTAGACTCTGATTCATATTATCTGATTGAGCAGTTTGCGTTGCTCTTGTTAAATTGCTTAAATCGTTTAGATTGCATATATTTCATTGCTATGCAGACGATACCCAGCTCTATCTTTCCATGAAGACAGATGACACACATCAGTTAAACTGCAGGAATGTCTCGTAGACATAACGGCCTGGATGACCTCTAATTTCCTGCTACTAAATTCAGTGCTGTGGTTGCAGCCACTCCCCAACGCTCTGCTCAATGGTCACGGCAATCTGAATATTTACAATCCAGAAACGGAGCTCAGGAAGGCATGAATGAATGTAAAATAACCAAAGATGAAACCAGAGATGATAAAGGAACGTTTTTACTGTATTATTATTTTCTCACAGGTTTCAATAAATATTGGCTTTATTCTTACTTTTTGCAACCTGAGGAGCGCCCCCTGTTGGTTAGAATGAACCTTAGCATTTTTCACACGTTTACAGGCAACGTTTAAATTTTAGCAGTCCACTAAAGGTCTTCAAAGAATGGACTGAGCCAAGCTTCAGCCACCGTGTTCGAAGAAACTACAATCACAGGCTGCAGCTCCTCTTTGCTCTTTCAGCTCGTTGCTCTGGTTTGGCAGCCTGCAGTTCTGAGGTTTTAATTATGCTTCTGTAACTGTACTGTGTTGCCTGTACTGCAGGTTACTCAGTGAATGAAACTCTGCAAGTCTCAGCAAGCCTGCAACACAAAGACACGTAAATCACGGTAAAGTGTGAATTAGTCATCGCAGCAGCCTGAGGGAAAAACTGACTCGCCTTGAAGGGATGGCACTCAAAAATGCACAAACACACACGAGCTGGACGCAGGCCAGTCGTGTCCTAGATTAGCTCAGATTAGCTCTGTGTGGGTCAGATTAAGCAGTCTGGGATTAAACTAAGCACCGTACACAGTCCCGTCATACGATCCACCAACAGACACAGTCAGGTCAGTCAGTGTCCTGGCTGGCATACAGACTGACACCTGATGCTTAATCAATAATCCATCATCCTCTTTGTGGTGTGTGTGTGTGTGTGTGTGTCTGAGAACAAGCTGTGTTTGAAAGCATTAGGATCACTAAACCTGCGTGTTCTGTGCTGTGTGTCTATCTGGACATGCAGTTCATCCAAACTGATTCCCTTTGCTCACTTTTTGCTTCAGACTTCTTCCCAAACCAACAAGAATCATGCAAAGTGTGGTCTGTGGGCCTGAGAGCTACAACGTCTGTGTGGGGTTTCTACCTGAGACTCCAGCTTCCTCCCACAGCTCAAAGACTTGGACCCAAACCCCAATTTGGTCATTCTAAATTGGTCATGGATGCAGTGGGCTGTTTGCAGCCCATTAATTAAAGGGAATTTGACACCTCTGATATAAACGGTAGGAAAAGAGCGATGAATGTTAAATGAATAAAAACTTAAAAAGAAAAGAATCATCCAGCTCTCAGGAGGAAAAACCAGCCGGAGAGGAGAGCCGTTTCAGACCAGTGTCAAAGGACGGGGACAGATATGCAAATTACGTCTAAGTGCTGTATTGTGAGCTTATCTGTATGAACCTCTGGACGTACTGTTCCCATGTGCCAGTGTAGTACAGTGGAACAACCCCTCACGGCAAGAAGCGACTGCTGGGGAGGAAGACGCTCCTTTCCAGAGATCCGAGAAGGCTTCTCACTGCGGAGGCCCACAGCAACAGCTGGCTCAGGCTCAAGTCCAACACTGTTTACACATGTGGCAGAGTCACCCTTTCAGATCCTCTCACCGAGATGTGGATCCCTTAAATATGAGATCTTGATGTCGAAAAGGCCCCGAGACATTGGCACAACAATAACCTCCTTTATGATGTTATCACCATATCTGCTGGCAGCCATCAAAACAAATGCCTTACATCAAAATGTATTACACACCCACTGTGGGGCAAAGATGAAGATAAAATCTTTGCTTGTTGTCACCATCACAAGTTGTTGTTTCACACCTTGACAACTGATTCTCAGGTAGGACAGGAAGCAGCTGGTGCTGGGTTACCTTTGGAAGACTGCCCGATGCTGTACAGGTGTGTGATGTTGGGGTTGGAGGCGCTCACTTGTTTGAGGTACTCCTCAATCTCGTGGTTGCTGTGGTACCGAAACTCCAACGTCCAGGTGGGGGTGGGGAAGAAGAAGGGTAGGAGGAGGAGGAAGAGCGATGTCATCGCTGTGGTGATACCTGTGAGAGGGAAAAACAGAGTCGGAACATACTAATAAAAAAGATGCAGAATATGTTCATTCAAAACCAGATCAAAAGTTTGATGATTTTACTCTAAAAGCTTTTAAAGGTATTTTTGCTTCTGGAAGGTAACTTTCCACCACCTTCTCTGTGCTGCAGGACCTCCTGCCTCTCACTCATACCTCTGCAGTTTCATTACATCGGTACTCAGCACAAGTGTAACGGAAAACCACTGATCACTGTTTGTGTACACTTACAAACAGGAGAGAAACACCACGAACACGAGATACTGTATATAGAAATGTCAGTCTAATATGTATATATACATTATATATATATTATATATTTAAATATGTGTGTGTGTGTGAAAGCAGAGGCCAAATTATGTTCTATAGAAAATTACCAAAAATATATTTTAGCCATATGCTGAAGATACTATTAGCTACAAAAACAGCCACCGTTAAAGTAAATAGCGCTGTCAGGTCACATATAAGCCACAGAGAGCCGTCAGGTGAGCGCTGACGCTGCAGCTCTTACCTGCCGCCGCTGCTCCGAACAACACCGCAGAAACACGAAGAGTTTCAGGAGCTTCGGAGCGGCTCCGCTCAGTGAATGTGGCCGTTTCACCGGCGGGTCTCCGTCTTTGCGGGAGGGGCGGAGCTTGGAGAAGTGTGTGTGTGTGTGTGTGTGTGTGTGGTAATCGCAGGAGTTCGGCAGGTTTATGAATGAAACAGAGCGGCGATTCATCCCGTTTAGACCGAAAGAAGCTCAGATATTCCGTGTTTCACCTCGTCCAGTTAAAGTAGGTCTGAATGCTGACACAGGAAGAGCTTAGTGAAACAAACAAAACAAGTAAACAAAAACAAACAACGGGGAAATGAAGGAAGTACTGGGAGTACTGGGAATGTGAGGCTGGGCACTAAGGAAGGAGAAGAGGACTCGATTGAATGCATATTACTATTATTATTGCTATTATTATTATTATTGCACAGATTATTAACTGCCTGTTTTTACAAACAGCTCCATCAACAATAGCTAAAGCTGTAAATGAAAGCTGTGCTTCTGTTGTTATAACCAGTGAAACAAGTTGCTGTAAGTTCTACATGGGCATCCACCTGCCAGTAAGGTACTGTAAATATAATTCACTGTAGTTTCTGTATTTTCATTTACAGTACATTAATGTAAATGACATTACAGAGAATTACTGTAAATTCAGCTCACAGTAACTGTGCTGCAGATAAAAATTAAACAGTAACTTCACTGTAAATAGAAATCAGAACATTACCGTTACATCAACTTTACTGTAAATGCAAATACAGCAGGATGTGTTTACAGTAAAGATATCATAAACAGGAGCAGGACGGTGGTGACGTGATTACATCACAGATCACCTCTGAGCCCCTCCTTGTTTGCAGTGATGATGCAGGCTGACAGGTGAGGTCAGGAAGGAGTCTCTGTGGACTATGATGATTGCAGACCACATGGTGATCTGCAGTGAGAGTAGGGAGCAGGTGGAGGGGAGCCTGGAGGAAGAGGAGGTATGCTTTGGAGAGAAGAGGAATGAAAGCCAGTAAATGCACGACAGAACATGTGTGTGAGTGAGACATGTTTAACAGTGAAGATACAAGGAGAAGAAATGTTTTGTGTAATGACGGCGGAGGAATTTAAATACCTGGTGTCAACCATCCAAAGCAATGGACAGTTGATAAGAGAGGTGAAGAAGAGAGTGCAGGCAGGGTGGAGTGGGTGGACACGAGTGTCGGGGATGAAGCAAGAGATGGTTGTGAGACCTGCTGTGATGGATGGTTTGGAGAAGGTGGTGCTGACAGAAACATCCCTCTCACCTCTTTAATGACACTCTGGATCTTGTCATAGAAACTGAAGACTTACCAATATTCCCTGAAAGCCGCCTCCTGTGTGATCATTTCTTAATAACATTTACATTTACTTTAATGGATTACACAGCAGTGGGGAATACGTTTTCTTACAGTATAAACTAAGTTTACCATTCCTTCATTCTGCTCTTCAGAGCCAACACAGTGCAGAGCAGCTGCCTAAACTCTGCTCCCACTCAGCTCGATTACCTCGTTAATAGTTTTACATCCTCACTGCTACAACTTTGGACACTGTGGCTCCTCTGAAAGGAAAGCCTCAGATCAGAAGTGTCTGACTGCGTGGTTTGACTCACAAACACGCAGCTTAAAGCAGACGACTCTGAGCTGAGAGGAAATGGCGTCTTACTAATTTAGATGTTGTAAAAAACAGACACACAACAATGTGGATGGGAGCATATGCTGCTCTAAAACCTGTGTTTAACTGTCAGCACTGATGACGCCTTTCCAGATGTACAAGCTGCCAATTCCATAGCAACTGATACACCCCCATACCACCAGAGATGCAGGCTTTTGAATGGAGAGCTGATAATAAGCTGGATGGTTCCTCTCCTCTTTAGTGTGAGTGGCAGGCAGATGGTTCACTGAACATCTTCCACAGATGACTTGCTTTTAGATTCTCTCTCTAGGTTCCTCAGGACTGGAAGGGTCTGCACAGAGGAGAGCTGGAGTAGTCCAAGGTTAGCAAAGTCCAAACAGAGAGCCAAGCAACATGATCACAGTAAGTGTAACAATCTTGTGTCGACTGAAGGAATAATTTAGCCTTAAGTAGGAGGTAGAGAACAACCTGTTGCACACAGGCGAGTTAACTGCCAACAGAGATTTTCCCAGATTCTCTGAATCTCTTTGATGATGTTATGTGCTATAGATGATGAGACATTCACTGCCTTTGGAATTTTATGTTGGGGAACATTATTCTGAATGTTTCACAATTTGTGGGCAGTTTTTGCAGATTGGTGAATCTCTGCCCAGCTGTACGTCGGAGAATTCTGCCTCTCTAAGTTGCTCTTTTCATATCCAGTTATGTTACTGACCTGTTGCCAATGAACTCAGTTAGTTGCAAAAATGTTCCTGCAGCTGTTTCTTTTAATATCACTTACATTTCCAGCCTTTTGTTGCCCTGTCCCAGTTTTTGAGACGTGCATTCAACATTCAATATGTTTTCTGTGTTCTATTGTGCATAAAATGCATGAGCCAACTTTCTTTGAACTGGGGTTGTGTCACTGATGATGCTGCATGACGAGGGTTCTGCAAAGGTTCTTGAAAAAGTTTGAGTTTTAACGAGGTTATCAGGGCAGAGGTCTTTGAAGACGTGGTGTCAACAGGGACTTTGTAGACAACTGTAAGGTTCGTGTAGGTGGACAGAGAATAAAACTATTGTCGACTTCCTTAGGGGTGCTCTTTAAAGCAGTTTGCAATGCATCTCAAGGATACTGGGAGCCTTTGAACATGTATACATTTTTTCAGGATGTTTTAAGATAGTTCAGCGGAACTGAATACATCACTAAGGTAGCAGGTGTTTGATGGGTCCAAAGGGAGGTTGTAGGAGTCCACAGGATAATCTCGGCTCTCTTGTAGAAGTTGTAGGGGTCTTAAAAAGATTGGAATAGTGAAATTTGAAAAATAGCACTATTGCACTCCCTAGTGTCACAGTGCAATGTACTGAATTAATATTTTTTTTAAATATACTGAAGTTCATTGGACCTGTTATGAACTTATTTTTACTCTTCTCATGCAACATAACCCAATTTCAGTAAGATTTCTTCCTGAATGTTGCACATTTTTACACAGAACACCTGAAACTCTCCGGCATTCAGACCTCGGATGTACAGTAACCCTGTTGTGCTGTCACATAGACATGTTTGATTCCTGTCAAGAGTAAAAAGTGAAATAACTACTGCGTGATGGTGGGAAAGGGTCTCAAAAATGAGATCAGACAGGGACATGCACACACTACGCTGGTTTGTGGTAATTTGACGCCATCTGCTGTCTGCAGCTCTCAACTGCAACACAACAAATTCCACTGCCGCTCAAATGGGAACTGAAGAATTTTAGACTTGGAACATAAAAGTAGTTGGTGTGAAGGAAGTTGTAAGAAGGCTCTCGAGGAGGTGTGGGGAGTAACTGAAGACTTTTTTAGTCCTTTAGGAAGTTCTGGAGGTCACAGAAGGACTTTAATGGGTCCTTTAAGTGTTTGTAGATGCCATTAAAGAGTTTCTAGAAGATTCCAAAGCTAATGAAGAGGTTATGGAGGGTCTGCCGTAGGTCTGTGAGAAGGCTGGGAAAGTCTTTAAGGAGGTTCTAGAAACTCTACATGGGGCTCTTTGTGAGGATAATAATGACTGCTGAGCACCTTTAGGGGTCCTTAAAGGATCTGGAAATGTCCTTGAAGTGTTTGTTCATATCAATAAATACTTTTTAGAAGACCATGAGAGATTTGAGGAGGATGTGGAAATCTGGAGCCCATGATTGCTGTCAAATCACTTGTATGAGATTGCTGGAATGCACTGATAGTTGTAGAAATCAACGAGGAGCCTATATGGGTCTTTACAAAAGGTATTCTTTTACTGAGTGTAAAAAGACTGTGACAGACCTTTGGAAGGTTGAGAGATCCATTTAGAGACTGATTTTAGGGTCCTTTTGGAGATTGCTGTGGGCTTGAGTGGGCGATGGTACCTGAAAATGACAACTTACAAGGGTTTAACTGCTCCTTGGGAAGATTGTGCAGGACCATGGAAGCTTTGCTTTTCATACACTGCAAGTACAGATAGGAGAATTTAGTGTGTGCAGTATTATTGTGCCTATTTGGTGTACATCTTATAGCATGATACAAGCTGAGCCGTTAAACTTGTAGTACTTTTTTTCTTTCCCTTATTTCAAAGTTAAAATGAATATTCTGTCATTTCTTTCACTCTGTCAAGTATAGTTTGGGGGTTTTCAGCTTATGCTTGCAAAAAGCTAACTGACAGCACTAAAAGTGTTTTAAAACTGCTGTCTTGTGTGTTGAGGTAATAATGTAGGAGTAATTGTGGCTCCTGGGCTCCAGCTGCCTGACTGGCAGCTCATTTAAACAGACACAGTCAAGGAGATCAGAGACGAGATTCAGAAACAGGGAGTTAATGAAGCTGGAGGGATGAGCGACAGGTACAACATCACTGATACACTCATCCCTCGCTCTGTAATTGAAACCTCATTTAGTGAAACACAGTGCTGATTTGCTGTTTCTTTTCTGAAACTGAAGACGACAGAAAGAAAAGACGAGGCTGGTTTTGCCTGAAACCAAAGGAAGAAAGTCTCCTTATACTCTTTTAAAGGCTCTCTAAAGAGCTGACTCACAAGCAAAACGAGTCTTTTTAGAAGTTTTAAAGGACCTGGAAGAGCTTTTACTGTGATTGAACAATTACTATTCTCAGGGCATCATGAATATGTGCAAGATTAATTCCATACTGGTCTATCAAATCAGTTTCACTCAGCCCCACAGATGCCATTTTATTTCGTTTTATTTAAGCCGCCAAACTGACTGAAGTGAACATTTTTTGCTGTCCATGTGGCTGGATGACTGGGAATTTGATGATATCCAGACCTTTCCACTGGTGCCAAAATAAAGCTGTGATTTTCGTTTTATTGTGAAATATGTCAACGATTGAGTGCATTTTAATCCCTTTTTGAATATCCTGACCTTTCCTTTAGTGCCACCAGTGGATTAAAATTGCCACTTAGTAAACTATACAAAACAGTACTGTGTATTAGACAGTCACATGACAATAAAGAACCACCAATTAACCTAACATGCATGTCTTTGGACTGTGGGAGTAACTGGAGCAAACCCATACAGGCACAGGGAAAACATGCACGGAAGACCCATCTTGGATTCAAACCAGGAACCTTCTTACTGGGAGGGAACAGCTGTAACCAATCTACCAATGTGTCATGTGGAAAAACAGTGCAGCAAGGATGAGAAACTGAAACACGAGATTTTCATGTATTCAAAGTGAAAATGGAGTTGGGGTGCTGGTATAAGCTCACGGGGCTGAACAGATAACCTGTACGCCGTAAGGTTTTTGCAGGCGCCTGGGTATGAATCCAGACTTGGAACAGACATGCAGTCTACCTGTACCTGTTGCAAAAGCTAACCCAAATTACTTGGATTAATCCCACAAGCTACAGCCAACTAGCTACTACACACCAGGGAAGGCAAAGGATTAATGAGCGAGAGGTGAAGCCCAGGTGACTTTATGCTAAGAGAGGCACTGCACCCAATTAAATTAAAGGTAGTGGCAGAGCTGTTATTAACTCCTGTTGATGGAGTAGTCAGGCATAGATAAAAACGTATCTATAAGAGAGGCATGTGAGTTCCCAAGTAAAAGTAATACATCATCAGCATACAAACTTATCTTATGGTCTGTATTTTCAGCTTGAATTCCTTTAATATCTACATTTTGTTGGATTGCTGCTGCTAGTGGCTCAATAAAAGTGAGCAATGGGAAGAGTGGAATTCATATTTAGTGATAGCTTGTCATTTTTCTGAATTTGAGTTACAATTCTAAAAACAGTAGGTGCTAGCATAGGCAAAGGCCAAAATTCTTTGTAAAAACTCTGCTGGAAAACCATCTGGACCCAGGGCTTTATTATTTGGAAGATGTTGTAGGGCAATTATTTTATTTAAGCTGAAGGAATTTATCAACCATTTAATTGTATGTGTACTTGTTTTATTGCTTTTCAGAAATGTCTGCTAATATCACACTTAAAGCGCAAAGAAAACACCAAGTATACAATGAAATTCAGAGTAATCGGATTAATTTTTGTTATAATGTATGTATAATATATAAAGCACTTTGACTGCTCAAAGTAAAGCAAAAAGTGCAATATTATAAGGACCAGCCCATTTACCATGAATGAATAACACATAAGTTCTGCAATTCACATAATCAATAATTTAGGTATTTTTGTGCTGCGGAGGCAGTGAGACGGCAGTGAAGATTTGTTATTTGCATTTGTATGAATTTGTGTTTGACAAAAACATCACAGAGAAATGCAAATTATTACTGAGTGATGTGTCTCGCAGTTGTGAAGAGCTGTGTTTCAAAATTGAAGTACCTGGAATCTGAGCACAGCTCAGCTGGTGGCGAGACACATTGAGGACGAGAATGATGTTGAAGCTACGTCTCCAACACACATTCAGGATAAGCAGTGTGGGAGAGACGCCAGCACATTCAGGCGAGGTGGATTCGTTACATTCAAGGGTAGATGTGTCTTTGGCTTCAGGTCGTATGTTTACAGGTTTGCAGACATGACCTGAAAGACAAAATCAATTATAAATATTTAAAATTTCTTATAATTTAAATGGTGTTTCAGAAATGAGGTTATAGTCCTGGTTTCCTTTTTCCCATTTTTAAAGGTTTTGGAAGTGTTTCACGTGTTTGTTGCTCAGTTTGATTTTGGCATTAATTAATTCAATGTATTTTGTCTTTTATTTTTAGCTTTTAATATAGCTAAAAAGAGACTACAATTTCAGAAAATCCACATCAACTGGCTCCTTTCTTTTCAGGCAAACAATAATCCAGACAACCCCTATGAGGAAAGGACCAAAACAACAATTTACCCTGCCTGGGATGGGGTTACCAGGCCCCACCATGGAGCCAGGCCTGGGGAGGGAGCTCAGTTGAGAGGCTTGGCCCCAGCCCGTGGGGGCTGGCACAGCCTGAAGAGGAGACATGCTCCATTTCTTGAGGAGACATGCTATATAGGTTGTATAGGTTGCATGGGTCTAGCCCCGTGCCGCACGAATCAAACATTTTGCTAACTAGGTTAGGGCTTTCCATCCATGGAGACCTACCTGCTGACCTAATTACCTGCTTATAGCACATCTATACAGGCCAGTTTGTTTGCATGGGCCACATGAATGCAAAGTAAGCCACCACACAGAAATAAAGCAGAATTGTTTTACCTAAGATGTCTATTAAGAAAAATTAAAACCACATAAACGTTGTGGTTTGTTGCAGTTTTTCACATCTGTGATGAGAAAGAGGGAAATGTGTGCGCTAAATGGAATTGTTGAGAGTAAACTGGTTGTTTCCTCAAGCGATGCAGAGAAAATAGTGAAAGCTGACAGTGTGTGTACGCGTGCTGTGTAGTAATTATATGAGCAGTCAGCGCTGATGGATGATTAAGGCTCTGTATGCAGCCTGAGGCACCTATTAATCTGATATCAGTGCTTACACAGTGATTACTGTGCAAGACTGAGAGTTTGAGTCTGTAGCGATTATTGTAGTATCATAACTGTATGTGTCAACAGTTTGATGCCAGAGAGAAGATTCTTCAAAAGAGAGACAAGGTATTAAAATAAAGTAAACATGATGTCATTGTCGGGTGCTTCAAACTTCAGGTTGTGGTCCCTGCAGGAGGTCTTTCTCCTCCAGCCTCGGGTCCTCTCCCAGAGGCCCGGGAGCTTCAGGGTCCTGTGTGGTATCTCAGCTGTTCCCAGGACTGCGCTCTTCTGGACCGAGATCTCAGATGTCGTTCTGGGCCTCTGCTTGTTCACCGCTACGATGTCCGGTTGGTTCGCCATCACAAGTTTGTCTGCATGTGGAAGCCCCACAGGATCTTACCTCTGTCATTCTCAACCACCCTTGGAGCTGTGTCTCATTTTGACCTCCAGGCCATGCAGATGTTGCTGTACACTATGCCAGCCTCTCGGTCCTGGCGTTCCTCTGCCGGTGGTACATGCTGCAGAGGCCTGTCCTTCCACGATGGCTCCTGCTCTTCCTCCTCTTCTTTCTCAGGTCACTAAGCACATGATCCTTTGTGGCCATCTTCCTCACACATTCATGGATCTTCACTGTTTCATCTAGGACCATGGTTCCGACGCTCACCAGTCCTCGGCCACGTTCAGGGTGCTGGATTTGGGGTGAAACCCTCCCTGCACGGTGAGGCGCTTTCTTGTCTTCATGTCAGTGGCTTCTGTCTCTTCCTTTGGCCAGCTTATTATCCCAGCAGGGTCTCTGATGACTGGCAGAGCGTAGGTGTTGATCTTCTTCCTCTCTGCAGGTATTTGGTGGTTGCAGCTTTCCTACGGCCTCTTCATGGTTCCTATTTGCCTGTTGGATTCCAGCGTACTTGTAGCTGTCCTCAACATCTGCAATGTTGCCTTCTGGTAGTTCTGACTACCTTTTCTTTGTTACCAGCTACACTTCTCCAGCTTGAATGTCATTGCTGTAGATCCTTGTGGTGTAAAAGGAGGTGAATGAAAAGAAACACTCAGTGCATCATGGGAACCCCCCAGCAGCCTTGGCCTATAGCAGCAGAACTGAAGGAGGGTTCAGGGTCACCTGATCCAGCCGTAACTATAAGCTTCATCATAAAGGAAAGTTTGAAGCCTGATCTTAAAAACAGAGAGTGTCTGTCTCCTGGATCCAAACTGGGAGCCATTAATCATTATTCATAATGGTATGTGAGGAGAAGGATTTAAAATTTAATTCTGGATTTAACAGGGAGCTTATCTGAAAGTTTGAAATGAGACTTCATAAAGGAACGAGTGAAACCCCTGTGACCACCTTTCTTAAATCATTTTAAAAACAAAGAAAACAATCAGAGATGATTACGGCTGCAGTGCATCTGACAGCCTCTTCGTTCACACTCTAATAGCATTTATTCAATTTACATATTAAATAAACTGAACGCATACTGATCCTGAGTCAGCTTCCACTCATGATTGAATCTGTGATTCAAAGTCTTCCCTTCTGAAGGAGCGTGGCTCGAGGGGGGGCGGGGGGGGGGGGCCCGGATGGATTATTTG
>VOQJ01034696.1:8787-20501 GCA_015052665.1 Apistogramma diplotaenia | reverse complement strand
GCACTTGGTGACAGTGGGAAGGAAAAACCCCCTTTCAACAGGAAGAAACCTCCAGCAGAACCAGGCTCAGGGAGGGGGGGTCATCTGGTTGGGGCTGAGGAGAGAGAGACAGGACAGAAGACAGACTGTGGAGAGAGACAGAGATTAATAATAAGTAATGATTAAATGAAGAGTGGGGTATAAACAGAATGCATCATGGGAACTGCCCAGCAGCCTAGGCCTATAGCAGGATAACTAAGGGATGGTTCAGGGTCACCTGATCCAGCCCTAACTATAAGCTTTATCATAAAGGAAAGTTTGAAGCCTGATCTTAAAAGTAGAGAGGGTGTCTGTCTCCTGAACCCAAACTGGGAGCTGGTTCCACAGAAGAGGGGCCTGAAAGCTGAAGGCTCCGCCTCCCATTCTACTCTTAAGTATCCTAGCAACCACAAGTAAGCCAGCAGTCTGAGAGCGAAGTGCTCTATTGGGGTAATCTGGTACTATGGCTGATGAGTCGATCATCTGAATGCAGCTTCATGACCAATGAATCATCGATTGACGCCTAAGTTTTTCCACTCGGTGTGCTGTCATACTTTGGTGTGGTAATGCAGACCACAGGAAATGTCAAACAAATCAAACAAACAGACCGTGCACTTTGGTTGCTGTGCATCAGCTGATGCTGACGGTTGGTCATCAGTGGACGTTCCAGACTACACTGATGTTCAATCCTCAACAAGATGAAACAACACCCACCTGTAGCCATTGATTATGCCCAGTGTCAAGCCTGAATTCAAACAAGTGAGATATAGCCAACCCTCAGGTATCCAATGGCGGCTGTGGCTCAGGAGGTCATCTGCTAATCTGACGGTTGGTGTTTCCTGCCTGTATCCCTGGTCCAGATACTGAACCCCAAGTTGCTCTCTGATGGAAATGTCAGAGTCTGAATGGGTGTGAATGTTAGATAGAAAGCACTGATCTGTATAAGGAAGTGCCTGTATGAATGGGTGTGAATGTGTAAATGCAAATGTGTTGTATAAAGCGCTTTGAGTGCTCAGCTAGAAAAGTGCTTTATAAGAGCTAGTCCATTAGAAGAACTGCAGATTCTGGCACTTCAGAATTTGCTTCATGTTTCAGGCCTGGAGGTTAGCACTCGCTCAGAGACCTGCATGAGAACGTGCCCGTTAATTGTGACTTGTATGATGTTTCATTTGTGTAACTGCTCAAAGACAGGAGAGAGCAACAGGAAAACATTCTAATTTCTTCACTTCTTTTCTTTGGTAAGAAATGTGTGTGTGTGAGTGTCTGTGTGTGTGAGTGTGTGTGTGTGTGAGTGTCTGCAGTGGGTAATCGGCTCAGTACAGAGCTCAGACCTGTCCTGTGGGATTGTGGGTATTTTCGTGTGTCAATTCACATCAGGTTCAACACGAGAGAGTTCAACAGCAACTACACACACTGACACATGTGCACACACACACACCAGTCTTTTTTCTCAATATCTGACACACACACACGCCCACATAGGTTTTTTATTTTGTGTGTGAGTGTGAGAGAGAGTGTGTATGTCTCTCTCCAGGTGTATTAATCATCCAGGTATAGATTCAGCACTCTGTCAAAAAGCTGTGAAAGCCAACACACACACACACACACACACACACACACACACTTGACTCTTCAAGCCTGTGCCGCTGAGCTGCCAATCATCCAGAGGTCCAGTTAACACAGCGGCCACCCACACAGTCCACATAAGTGATTCATGGCAGTTACATAAACACGACTGGCTCTTCAGTGTTTCACCAACTGCGTGCTGAAGGTTTGTGAGGCAGTCATACCTCTAATGGTACAAATTGATTTTCATAATGCATTTGGTGAAATAATGATGTCTGCAGTCAGCAGGGAAGCTAAACTACGCAAAACAACAAAGAGAAAACGAGCTGTTTTTTAAGCAGCTGGATGAAAAAAATATAAAAACTGAATAATGACGTGAAATTCGACTAAAATTTAAAACCTCAGGTGCAACTGCCCTGATTTTCTAATACGTTCAGATGTAAGTCTGCCATCTCCTTCTTTTCCACCTCTGTTCAACCCTGGAAGATTGTTTTATTTCTTCGTTGCTCCTCCATCGTTTCTCAGGCTGCAGCTGAGATGCACTAAAATAAGGCCGAGACAGCTGTTGCCTCAGAAAACAACAACCTGAAGCATCAAATAAAAGGCAGCAATAAACATTTCTCAATTCAATTCACATTTCTTTAGATGGCACCAGTTTATAAGAACGGTTATCTCCAGGTGCTTTATATTATATGGTAAAAAGCTGAGATTATTAAGGAGAGAAACCCAAAGATCAGACGGTTCTGTGGGGAGAAAGAACTCCCTTTAAACAGGAAGAAGGTAGAATCAGACTCGGCGGTGAGAGAGAGACAATAACAAAAAACAGACAAAGCACAAACTTAAGCAGAGAGACAACAAAATTAATGATATGCACCAGCGGCATATAAACAGATGGTGAGGGGAAATACCCAGTGCATTCTGGGAGGTCCGCCAGCAGCCTGAGCTTATAGCAGCAGAACAAAAGGGAGGGTTCAAAGTCTGTATATATGTAATATGGCGCTACAATGTGCTTCCCATATGATGGGGGGGTTTGAGGACAGGCTGCTAAATTCAATTTTGGATTTAATGAGGACAAGAGACGAAGACAATGAGGACGAGGACAACGAGGACGAGGACAACGAGGACAACGAAGACAACGAAGACAACGAGGACAACGAAGACAATGAGGACGAGGACAACGAGGACGAGGACAACGAGGACAACGAAGACAACGAAGACAACGAGGCAAGGAGGACGACGAGGACAACGAGGACAGCGAGGGCAGCCTCTTTCCAGCCTCCTTTTGCACTCCTGCTGTGACAGTTTGGATCAACGGAGGATTTTAGGGAGCTTTAAGAACAGCACCATAAAATAAAATTACCATAGTCCAGCCAGGAAGGAGGTATTCAGTATCACTCCGAGGCTGGATCCTAATTTTGATAATCTGACCAGATGAAAGAAGTTGTAGAGTTGTAGTGACGGCACAGGCTTCATTTGTCTTCCAGAGGTTTGGAGCTGAACAGCAGGTTTAATAAAGTCACAGGAGAGACTTGACTGGTCAGTGCTCCCTGTTTTGGTTTTTGGGCTGAAACGATACAGAAGGCAGCAGTGACCCAAAGTAATACAGTCAGAGCTACAAGTGGTAGGACACTGAGGTAAAAAAACCACCAGACTATAATAAAAACTGTTCCGATCACCAGCAGCTGTAGTTTAACCACGGCTGTAATAAATAAATAAAAATATTCTCATTGTGACACCGATGACAGCACTTTGATTTCTGTGTTTCTATAGCTACTACTGTACCCTTGTGGCCAGTGCACAGCTATCAGCCACAGCTTTAAAACCACTGACAGGTGAAGTCAATAGCATTGATTGTCTCATTACTATGACACCCATCATGGGAAACGTTAGCAAAGGAAGTGAGCAGTCACTTCTTTAAGCTGATGCACTGGAAGAAGAAACATTTGGCAACACATTCAGGTCAGAGCAGGTTCGTCTGGAATTCTGGTCCAGAAGTGGTCCAAGGAAGGCACAACTAGTCCACTGGTGGCAGGGTTATGAGTACCCACGGCTCACTGATGGGTATGGGGAATGAAGGGTTACTGTATGAAAGTGGTTATGACAGAACAGTGCCACAGAAAGTGCCCAAAACAGCTGAGAGGTTACTGGGCCATGGGGCAATTAAAGAAGAACTAAAGAAGGATCATTTGCTTTTCCATCACCTGGCTAGCTGAGTGCCTCGTTAACATCAAGATATGCAGTCTCCTAGCAACCAAATGAATCATTAGAAGGTTTTTGGTGCACGCGGCCATCCAACAACACCAGAACCCTCCACAAAGCGCTGCCATCTGATTGGGGAAGAC
Organism: Apistogramma diplotaenia; assembly: GCA_015052665.1. NCBI lineage: Eukaryota > Metazoa > Chordata > Actinopteri > Cichliformes > Cichlidae > Apistogramma > Apistogramma diplotaenia. Next base: position 16,575 of record VOQJ01034696.1, on the reverse strand, counting down.
ACATTTTTCCCTGTCAGCCTGCGGTTGTATCACATCCAATGTGGTGGACAAGTCCTGAGCAATGTGTTAATGAGGTTATGTGAAAACCTCAATTACCAGATAGCCGTGACCTCTTTCGGTACATTAAACATGGTTACAAGTTGTTCACTTGGCTTATAATTTTCTCAGCTACACTCGAGTAATTATTATAAGGTCTTTACCTTATAATAAAAAGCGCCTTGAGGCGACTATTTGTTGTGATTTGGCGCTGTATAAATAAAGTTGAATTGAATTGAATTGAACTGAGTGTAGAAAACTAAGTCCAGTCCAACTTGGAGGACTCCTGCTAATGTCTTGGTCCTTTCAGGATGTCCTCAGTGGCTTTGAATCTACAAGTCAGAAGAGATTGGGCAATACGAGGTGTGGTTACATAATATTAGGCAGATGGTTTTACTGTGTTTGTGTTAACATGCAGTAAGGAACCCGTTAGTGATGATTTATGTTGTTTTGATAATCAGATTCATCACATTAACGCGCAGCAGAGAGGCTGCTCATTGTAGGGAGGAGATATCATTTCTGCCAGGGTTTCTTCACAGCTTCACCTCAGGAACGAAGCCCAGCAGCAGGGGAGGGGGCCGGGGGCTGACATGTGCTCTGCAGCCTGTGTGTTGATTGGACTGTCATCAATAAGTGATGTTTGAACCTCCAGGTTGAGATTTTCATATCACGCTTCTGCTATTCTCTCTCAAGAGAAAAGAAGACCCCCCCTTCATCAAACAGCATCATGCAGCTTACTGTGCAGCTGCTTTACATTTACATGCACATCTGAAACAGTTTTATTTTCTACATACATTAAAATGACACCAGATGACAGCAGGTAATGTCCATAAACATGCAAAAGCATCTTTTTAACATTTCAGCTCCTCCTCAGGAGACAGCAAGTCTGATGTTTAGTAAGAAATGCTGACTACATGACAGAGAATATGATATTGTCTTGGGAAACACTGCATGGTAATCTCAGCAAACCCACAGATGGTTCATGCTGCACTGCAGGAATGTTCAGGTAAGGGAAGGACCACACGGGCAAACAACTAGACTCAAATCTGAAAAGGTAACGAGGCTGGTGGGAAGAAAAGGGTTGGAGCACTAAAGCAAATGCAGAAACAGGGTTTGTGACCTACAGATCGGTTTGCTTCTCGCTCCTGCACCAGGCCTGTATATATACATTTCAATAACGGCTGTGCACAGCAAGTCTAAGAAACTAACAAACTGCAGTTTCTCCGAGTGGAGAACAGGTGTCACAGCAGCAGAGCTGCAGTTTGGGTCGCTGTTTGCTGCTTGTGTTGCACAATGTCTGCAACACCATAATAAACATATTGCTACGATAACACAAAGTAAAGGATAAGAGAGCACCACAGTGAGTTATAGAGCTTATTTACAGCGGCCACAGGAATAAGTGAACAGGGAAGAATGTCTTATCAGCACATCGTAGTCGATAGCTGTTCTGTGTTAGCATCAAGTGCATCATAGAAGTTATGTTACTGGCAATAACAAAAACCTGATGCTGCCACCCTGCCGTGTCCCAAAGTCTCTAAAAATAGGATGCTTTCAGTGACTGACTGTAAGTATCTGCAGACACCAGCTGGTCTCCCGCAGGTTGAGCATGCAACAGCCTCAACCTCTGCATGACCTCTTTCGATTGCACAGGTCACCTGGTGGGAGGCGACCTGAAACAATCAGGGCCCGACTGCAGTCACTGTCACACAGACCGCTGAAGGTCTGCAAACAGCTGGCAGGCACACGAGCGCCCACGTTGCCCGTCCTGCAGCAGCCACGTCGCTCTTTCTGTCGAGGTTCTGGCTGCTCTCTGAATGTCAGCTGTTACTGTGAATTTCTGTGTTTGTAGATGGCATCAGAATTACAGCTTCACTCATTTTTATCAGTACTGTAATATCACAGGCTGCATGTAAGTGCCTGCTTGACCTCTTTCAGCCACAGACTGATAGCAGCTTGATCCTTCTTATCGCTGCCTCGATGCACCAAAGTGAAAGTGATGGTGGAGATGGTGCTGAATGCAGGTCGAAGGCACCAACCAAGCTTATGTGCCATCATTTCACCTCTGAACACAAATTTACTGCATTTTTATCTATTTATTGTATGGATTTATGGAGGGATTTTTACTTTGGCAAGATCTGAATCGCCTTTTTACCACTGGATATGAAACATGTAATCTAGATTCCCCCTGAAGGCCACTTCGAAACCACGCAGCCTTGAATTCCACTTAACATGGAAACCACTTTGTTCCTGCCTCTGATGCTCGTTTATTGATCTGAGGGATTGATTTGTTTGGATAATTATTAATCAGCCATCTGCCTGTGCAGATCTAAATAAAACCAATTGAATTCTCTGAAGGTCTGCTGAACGAGCGTCGGTTTAAGCTGCCTGTCTGAGTCCGTTTGCTCACAGAGGGGAAAAAAACTCAATAATCCTTTAAAATATCACAGGCCCGCTTCGAATCCCCGCAGCAATATTACAGCCACGAGGGCCCGGGAACACATTAAAACTGCGTGAAATCCCAGAGCAGCTCTACAACCATCTGAGCCCACAAACACATTAAAGAAAAGCGCTCCAGTGAAGTCATAGTGCAACAAATCGAGTCAACTCCCACAGGGGCCGCAGAGAGCTTCACTCATATCTGATGGTGGATACAGTGGGTTTAAATGTAGTGTAACACTGATGAAACATGTTTAAAAATGAGACGTGTAGACATTTGAGCAGCTCCTGTGTTTACTGTGTTTTCTAGTTTATTTTGCTAAGTTTAATTTCAGGGTTAAATTTCTGAGTTCGGTTCATTAGTTTAGTTCCTGGGCTTCACTTCACCGTTTAATAAAGTCATTAAAGTTCTGTTTCTGTGGATCAGGAAAAAAGTTTTAAGCTTGATCTTAAAAATGGAGAAAGGCGAAGGCTTCTACTTTCAGACACCACAGAGTGAAGTGCTCTCCGGGACGGCGCGGGGCTATGAGCTCTTTAAGATAAGATGGGGCCTGATTACTCCAGACCTGTGTGAGGAGAAGAATTTCAAATGTGATTCAGGATCTAACAGCGAGCTGCAGTTTTGGAACAGATGAAGAAATTTATCCCTTTTCTTCAGTTCCTGGAATCAAAGAGGCTCGTTTTAACCTTCAGGGTGTTTATTTGTGCAGATGTGATAATTGTGATAATTGTAGTAATTGCATTTGTGTGCAGATCCAAACAGCTGCACCGAGGTGCTTGGAGGGTGAGGTCTTAGTTCATCTGAACTCCAGAGAGGTTCATTTATGTTCTCAATCCAAACCAGCTACCAGGTGTAGCTGCAGGTTGGAGCTAAACGACTTCCTGTTGCCATGTAGCTCTGCTGTTTGGGATACATGCAGAGTGCAGACACCGTAACATGAACACCAGGAGGAACTTTCCCACATTATCCAGAACAAAGCACCTGCAGAACGTGCAGAACTTGGAATTTTCTCTGTGTGAAAGAAACCAAACCACAGGAAAAATGTTTAAAAAGTTATGATCTTCTTCAGACCAGAGGAAACGAGCTCCAGGTGTGAGTGGCTGTAGGTAGCAGAGTGGGTGTCGCAGAAACACTAACTGGCTTCAGGATACTTTGACATCTCGAATCACAATCGGTCAGCAGGACGGCTGCTGCCGAGGTCAGACTGATTGGTCGGCTTCCTGCGGCGTCAGCTGTGTGTGGCTCATCAGCCGTCGAGCAGAGGCTGTTGCATCACTGTGTGGCCGCTGCAGTGTGTTCATCACTGCCCTCAGCGGGACAGAATCAGGCTGAGAAGGTGATAAAATACAGAAAAAGAATCACTCAATCTGTGCAACTCAGAGCCGGATCAAAGGGAAGCTGCGGTTTCTGCTGACTGAAGCCAACAATGCGCCTCCTGCAGGGAGGAGGAGAAGAATGGGAGGTTGGAGGGAGCTGACCTGCAGGCAGCTGTGACAGAGGATCTATTATAGCAGAGAGAGGAGACTGAGGCTGCCATCTGAGCGATGCTGCACAGTAATTTAAATTAAATAGCTTCTAAAAGCTTGCAGGAAAAGAGAAACAGACTGACTGTCATTGACTCGCAAACTCACAAATTAAGCTAATACAGAACTATTAGTGTTATACATCACATCCTGGCAGATGCTGCTCTGACTCTGTGCCTGGGTGCTGACTGCATACATATAAAAATCTTTGCTGTAAGTAATGAGGCCTGCGCAGAAACGCTCGACACACTGTTATTAACTAAAGTTCAAATTCAGCTTTTATTTCATTTCCATACGACCGACAAAATGATTAAACTTCCATCAGCCTCAGCTCCGGTTTTTGCTTCATGCATCTCGCAGAGCGACCGGCGTGCCTGCAGGCTCCTCCCCCCGCCCTTCGCCCACCCACTCTGACTCTCACATGGAGTGCCCGCCACATTAAGTGCCACTGAAGCCAACTCATGTTAAGTGGGAGTGGGTTGATGCAGCTTTAGTAGCCACACTCCTCACAAGTGTAGCGCCTGCTTTGTGGCCACATTAATGCACATATGAGTTCTGCATGGTTACAGAGCTCGCATAAGAAACAAATACAACAGCAGAGGTATTTGAAAGCACCATCTATGGAGCTGTTTATTTGAATGGGAATAAATGTCTTGCCAGAGGCAGGAAACAGAGTTTTACTTGTGCAGCCTCCACATTACTTTAATATGTCATGAACACAAGCCCCATGCTGGAACCTGACAGGCAGCTCCCAAGAAACGTACCTACCTGTACACGCTGCATCAACACGACCTGCAACAACTGTAACAACAACTGCATGGACTCCTCTGCACTTTCTTCTTCTGCTGCCAGAGAATGGTTCGAGCCAATCAGTGCCGGCCTCTTGCATCGGCCACAGCGAAGAAGCATAAATCATGCACTGTTCCCTCTAAGAACCAAGTGAACTCTAGATGCAGGAACAAAATTCAGAGACCAAATTCAGGTTCTAGATTTCTGAGATGAAACTCAAAGAATCAATTCAATTCAATTTTATTTATACAGCGCCAAATCACAACAAACAGTCGCCTCAAGGCACTTTTTATTGTAAGGTAAAGACCCTACAATAATTACATAATAAACCCAACAGTCAAAACGACCCCCTATGAGCAGCACTTGGTGACAGTGGGAAGGAAAAACTCCCTTTTAACAGGAAGAAGCCTCCAGCAGAACCAGGCTCAGGGAGGGGGGGTCATCTGCTGAGGGCGGTCAGAGCTCTTCTTGTCACTGACACTTTTATTTTGAAGCCCTAATCTAAATGAATGGGAGCGTTTCTGTACAGAATCATCTGTCAAATCTGATAAAAACCTGTAAAAAGTCTGGAGACTTTACACTTCTCCGAGACATGTGCAGGATGTGGGTTTGGATGGTCATTGAGAAATTACGGGTAGAAACATGGATGAGACGGCTCTGGTTCTTGAACCTGCTCAGATGCATATCTGAGATCAGGAGATGATCCCTGAATAATAAGCAGCTCCCTGCAGAGGAAAGATGTAAAACCAGTGACGGATGCAAAAGAGCCGACACCTTTTTTTACTGACCCAAACACCAAAGCGCGTCAGTAATGATGTATAGTTAAATGTGTTAGCTCAACCAAAGGAGAAAGAGAATCAATCACATCTTAAAGATGTTTTTTTCTCTCACGTTTGATTCTTGTGAAGAACCATGAAAAGCCAGCAAATTTAGACTCTCGGAGAATGAAAAAAAGCATCATCTACAGGAGTTAGAGCATTTTAGAGGCCAGGATTTCAGTTCTGGCTGTTTCTCTGGCAGGCGTGTTGTCATTATGTCTAACAGTATCAGGTTCAGTGGATTAACCTTTGTGGAAGAGCAAATATAAAATGCTGAAGGACCGTTTAGTGTTAAGTTGATGTGATTCATTGATGTGATTAGTTCTCAAATACCCCGTTTCAGTCCCTTGAGACAGCAGCATCTCATTGAATGAGATGAGGAGGAGACTAACAACAAGACAGAAGTGTTGATGGACCGTCATCTCTGCTGCACATTTGCATGGAGCCTTGGAAAAGCTTCCACTGTTTGAAGCAAGACTCTGCAGGTAGGCAGGCTTAGAGAGAAAGTGCAGCCTTTAACGGTGGAAAGAGAGAAGTCCAAAATACAAACATAACTGTCAGGTAAAATCAACAGGACCAAAGGAAGACTGAAGCTATGTGCACAACAGGCTACTAGTGTGAAGCAGACACAGCTGGGGAAAACACACAGGTGCAAATCATCAAGATAGTCAGACAAGTGGGATTTAAACTAAATAGAAGACTGACAGAATTAAACAGGAAGTGAGAACCATAATTAAACAGGGAAACAGTTGCATGAATAGACTTAACCTAAGGCTGCTGTGTTAGCAGCATTAGCATGCTAGGAGAAGGAACACGGAAACAAACCAGTTTATCTTTGAGAATCATCCCAAACCTGCTGCGACCATGATTTGCTCCAAATGTCTGCAGAAAACACACTTTATGCACCAGTTTTTTCCAATCAAAGGTTCAAAAAAGCCTTTGGTTCTATAACCATCACAAACACATTTATTGTGAAACCTCCACATCATGACACCTTTATTGTGACCCTTGAGGTTTTTGTGTTTCCTTGTTTCCGGCTCTGCCGGTCGACCTTGGTCCTCCTCTCTCCACTTCTTCTTCTTCTTTCCCTACAGTGATCATCTCTGTATCACTGTAATTACAGTTCATTCATCTTTTCTGCCAGAAGTCAAGGGCGATGCACACATGCTCACTGGCTCACAGTTACTCCGCCCATTTCTCCTTGTTACAGGAAAATAATTTAAGGAAATACTCCTTTAATTATGATTCATATCTGGGGCCATTCATAACCTTGGCCAGCCTCAGAGAGCGCGCAACATTAGCATTGAAGCTGCCTTCTGTGAAAGTCCCGTGGGTGAGGCCTTCATGCTACACATGGCTCTTTTTTAAAAGATTACATTAATTGCACTTTGTATAAAATCTAGTGAAGATCAAACGTCTGCGAGGCTCAGTCGTGTAGTTAGACCTGTGATGTGACAGAGGTGTCAGTGTGGATGTGAACCTGCAGCCCTGGAGCCAAACGGACAAATACAACACTAACAGGGTCTGGACAACAATGCCATTTTGAGTGTTTCTGAAACCAGCACGGAGATGTGTGCCGGCGTGCTCTGCTGCCCCTCGTATCGTCTGCTAAGCCATCCATCAAATTACCGTGGCAACCCAGCATCCATCACCCCATCCATCATTGCAGGCAGACATACAAGAGAGAGCGAGCAGAGACAGAGAGAGATCTGACAGAGGGGACAGGAGATAACAAGAGATCAGAGGATGTGAGGAAGGAAGGTGAAAAAAAGGGGGGAAAGGAGGAGATAATGAGAGGAAATGAGAGAGGGAAAGAAAGAATGAAGATCAAGTATTAAGAGGGAAGACGTGAGAAAGGCTGGGAGGAAAAGAAGAGTCGAATCAGAGAAGAAGAAGAAGAGAAGATGGAGAAGAAGGAGGAGAGAAACCAGTGAGGAAGATATGAAATGAAACGGAGTCACAAAGGAAAGCAGAGAATAATTCAGTTTTTCAGAAGTCAAGGTGAACTTGTCGTAATTCCCAAAACTATCAGACACACACACACACACACACACACACACACACACACACACACACACACACACACACACACACACACACACACACAGAGGGGGAGATGTCTGGTCAGGTGGGTTTCTGGATTCCTCTGCAGCCGTCAGACAGTAATTACCGGCTTAAATGTCTA
>VOQJ01034693.1:16009-28319 GCA_015052665.1 Apistogramma diplotaenia | reverse complement strand
ACGGCCATAAAAACAGCAGGAGGAAAAAGGAGAGGCTTTTCAGATCGGAGGGGACAGGCAGGGATCAGGGGTGCAGGGGGAAAGGGTTGGGGTTAACCTCCCTCCAAAGGGTGTCAAAGAAGGAACTAAATTGGGTGTCAGAAAGCACTAAGGAGTGGAAATAAGTCAGGGTCCCCAGCTCCCATGTGGGTGGGTGCTTGCTTTATACTTTTCAGACAATGTCCCTTTAAAAGCCCCATGTCTGGAAAGCCCATTAGATGTGCATATAAAATTTCCCCTGTGATTAATAGTTTGATGAGGCAGGGTTGGTTGGAGGGTACTACCAACATGTGGCCGGCAGGGCTCCTCCTCTGCAGGCTCACGTTACACTCCATAAACTTGCCACTCTTTCCCACCTATATGTTTAAAAAGGAGGAGGGCTCACTTGTCAAGAATGCCTTAGAAGAGCTGTGAAAAGAGCCAGCCCAGGAACAGCAGCGTAGACTCGTGGATGCAGCTTTCCCGCCGAGCAGCAAGGCAGAGCTGTGAAGGAGAGGGTGTGTGTGAGAGCAGCGCAGAAGGGAAAGTGTGTGTGAGGACCAGAGGACGTCACGCACGCTCCCACAGACACGGGGAAACGTGCTGTCACAGGAAGGTGTCCTCACGTGCTCTGTGGAAGGCTGACGGACGGGCGCAGTGAAGACGATGGTGAGCAGTTAGGCAGCTGCAGTGGAGATTCCTCAAAAGTGAAACAGATACAGATTTCCAGTCCCAACTTTCCGAGAGGGCTTTAAACTCCCCGACGAGGAAAAGACTTGTAATAAGATTGTTGTGGAGATTGTGTGAAGTGTTTTTGACCTCCATGGATCAGCCGGCCAGCAGCTGCATGCGGAGCGCCCATCCCAGCAGCCCCATCTGGGGCTGCATGAGGAACCCTCACAGCGGGGTCCCAGGAGCCAACCTGCAGTCGCCCTACCAGCAGGCCCCCTTCTCCCTGCACCAGAAGCCCGAGTTCCTGGCCTACACAGACTTCTCCGGCTCCTGCCTGGTGCCCAGCACGCCGCACGCAGCCTACCCCCGTGATGACAGACTGTACCAAGACAACCAGGGGGGGTACCAAAGAGCCGACTGGCAGTTCAACCAGTGTGAGACCCGCGTGAGAGCGCCTGAGGCCTGCCCGCCCGTCGCCCCCGCGGTAATAGGTGGTGGTGGCGGCGGCGGGGCTGGAGGGCCCGAGCTGGACAGTGTAGGGGGGGACAGGCTTCCAGGCACCGTGCCCGGATGTATGGACGGAGAATACTCACCCCAGAGCGTGGCGTCGGCCGACTCGGACAAGAAGAGCTCCAACAAGAGGAAGAGAGACGTCACAGGTGAGTCAGTGAGCGCGCTGCCACCTGCTGTGTGCTGTTGTAAAGACCCAGAAATTCAGCCCCAAAATTCAAAATTTCATCAATTATAGTGAACATGTTCTTTTTGTACATATTTAGGTATTTATGAATGGATGGGAATGTTGTGGTGAAGCAGGAGAACTCAAAAAATGATTCCATTTCATATTTTCTTCTTCTGGTGCCAAACTGCTGCACAGGTCTAAAAACAGAGACGCTTAAAGAAAACTTACGTCGTTCCACCGAAAATGAAGAAAATGTGTCTCAAGGTCAAGAACTTGTTGCGCGTGAGTGTGTGGCAGCGACACACACTCCTGCATCACCGAATCAGTGGCACCTTCACCCCACTGTGTGCCACAGGTGACGAGACGTGTGTGTTCAGACACACTTTCAGCAGCAGTTGCATCCTCTTATTGTTCCATTCAAAGGATGATTCATGAGGCGTCTGAACTTTTCAGTTTGCTTCTGTATCCACGGATTTATTACAGCAGCACATTACAATAAATGAAGGTGGGTGTGAAGAGGGAAGAGCTAAAGGCCTCACACGGTCCTGCTGCGATTCATTTGAGTGTTTAGTGATTATTCCAGGTGATCCACAGGAGAAAAGTACACAGTCCTCATTTCCAAACGGTTTAAGCTGTAAATGAGCAGCGCTGGACGCTCGTGGACTGTCGTCTCGTTTATTTGCTCCATCATGTTTCACGCTCGCTAATAGAAGCAAAAGTAACAGACTGAGTTTAATGTCAGACTGAGACAAAGCAAACATTGGTTTTTAAACTGGATCTGAACGTGTGAAGCTTTTATTATGGGGAACGCCACCCTTTCAAAATAAAAGCACAGATTTCATTTGTTTTTGGTGAATTTAGCCTGTAATAAACACATGCTGTGAGATCGGCCTGAGCTTCCTTCTTTGTAAAAAAATGCAACTTCTAACTTCTTCCATGTTTTAATATATTTTTGAAATAATGTTTTGTTCTGGCGATCAGGCAGCTGATGTAACCAGCACAGCAGCGGCAGCACAAAGGTCAACGAGGGCCTTAAAATGAAAGTTAAAACAGGATTAAAAAATGAAGGAAAATACATCATAAGAGTGACGAGTGTTCAGAATGTTAATATTTAAACCTCAAACTAAAGATGGTGTCACCCACACGGTCCAGTATTTAACCCCGACGGTCCAAACCAGCGGCTGATGGAGCACATTTGGAAAGATGACCGATACAGCAGACATGAGTCTAATTGAAAAGGGAGGAGGGGGGGGCACCCACCCACCCACCTTCCCTTTCTTACCTTAGTGTAACCTCCACTCACTCCCCTGAAAACAGGCCAGACCACGTCTGGTAAAATCACTTTCCTGTGAGCCCACTTCTTACATTCTTATCCATTGACATTTTCCCGTCGTTAAGCCGTAACATAATCTCCCACTGAGTGCATGCTACACGTCTGACCACTGCATCAGCTCTGCCTTTCAGAAAGGAGCCCTTCAGTTTTTCGAATGGACGAGCTGGTAGGAGAGCATATATTAGGAAAATGTCCTGAAGGCATTCGCATTAGCGGCACAGCTGCTGCACAGCCTGCTTCTGTGTTTGCTCTGATATGGAAGTTCGGTGCGCTCGGAGTAACGTTTCCAAATGTCCAAAACCAGAATGATACGATCTGACATGACCGTGATGCTGCGCGATATGTAACATCTGACTGCTGCTGGCCCTGACATCAATATGGCTTTGATATGAAGCTTTAAGGTCTGACGTTATAAACAAGCATGTTAACGCTTCACTGCATTTGGAGTTTAAACCATTCAAACAGCAGTGACTTCATACACAAGCAGGTGATCAGGATCCGTTATAAAGTGCTGCAAAGGGAGAATATTTTTCATGCAGGTGTTGACAAGCATTTTGCTGAACACTAAAAACACTTTACTGGAAATACTAAATATGTGCTTAACGTCTGCAAACCCACAAAATCTTCTCAGTCAGTTTTACTGCTATAATGAGTCTCCAGGCCTGAACCTCTGTCATAAAGTGAGATATTAAACATTTGTTAACTGATAACTGCTTAAAGATGCTCTCTGAAAGCCTTAAAATAAACCGCAGCTAATAAACTTCCATAATTCAGCCTTTAACTTTTACACACATAGTTGTCGCCTGTGGTCTTCAATCAGTAATTTACAGCAGCTTTAATTGAGTCGCGATGGAGACAAACTGCTTTCGCACCATCCACCCCGAAGGGCACCAAATGCTGTTTGCCTGTGGGAGCCCCCGCTGGGTGCAGGAGCCCCCCTCTGCTGGTTTACGGCCTCTGGCTGTGCAGGATATTTATTGGCCTGTTCAGTGGGAGCCAGTTTGTGCCTGCCAGGTGCTCAGGCAACTAAACCCGCCTTGGGAAGTTTCAAAAGTCGGGGATGACTGTCACCACTGGGCCTTCCTTCAGCGTGACACGTGGCAGATGAGCACAGAAGCGTCACGCGTGCACAGAAGCGTCCTGCCCAGGTGCCTCCGGCCCAGGTGCTGCAGTGCGCTTCACCTCCTGGCACGCTGCTCTGGCGAGCGCAGAACTTCTCACTTTGACAAATTAGAACCATTTTCGGGTGATTACGTCAGCTGCTGGTGTCGATACCGCTGCAACTATTACCAAACTCCTTCGATCCACAGGAGGTTCAATCAGCCAGCTTTCATGTATGTTTGTGCTGGTAAATGAGCTTTAAATGGTGCCATTTTCCTCTGCAATGTGAGAAAAGTCTGCGGTGATGAAGGACCTCGGGGTTACTGACGGCCACCTTCAGAGATCTCAAAGCTTTTTTCCCTGATGCTCGCTGTCATGTAAAGATGAGTTAATGTGAATGCGGGGAATCTCCTGGCACACCCACACCGACACTCCGACCTGGACATATCCGCACCTTTGTTCTTTTGTTCGAGGCTTTAACGATGTTCCGCCGCATTCCTGCGCTAACGCAGGCCCTCTGCGGCGGCCCGGTGGCCCCTGCCCTGTCGATACGCTCTCACATGCACAAATCACGCAGGAATGTTTGAAGGAAGAAATCTGCACTTATGTGCTCGTGAACAGACCAATAAGGGGAAATATTCAGCAAAAATAATGAGCGTGGTATGTACATGCTGCAGGTGTATCGGACTCATGAGACGAGGTCACGGTGGTCCCTTTTTACAGGGCTGATTTGAGTGTTTACCGTATGAGGGGCCTCCCTTTAGAGCCTTTGGAGTTCTGGTTTGTTGGTTGGAAAAGCTCTGAAGGTCAGTTTAATGTGAAAAAATGAGCTCATTTCAATCAGATTAGCTGCTTTTGATTAGTCGCTTTTATGTGTTTTATTGTTGTGTTTTATTTGTTGATGTAAAGCACCTCCTGACATCTGTCTTCAGAGGTGCTGTACAAATAAAGTTTTACTTACTGTGATTGATATGAAGATGAAGGGTCGATGCTGCGTTCACGTTCAGATCATTTTACTCCGTTTTAAACCAGAAGGATGGTATTTATTCCCTTTGGTGCAAAAATGACATCAGTTCCCTCAAAGTCGTGCCAGAAAGATCCGGGAAGAGCTCCGTAATGTTCAAATACCTTTCACTCTAATTAAACTACAGGTTGGCTCGTATTAGCAGCTACGATTAGCAAGATGTCAGAAACTGGCTTCCTGTTTTCCAGCTACTTTTCACTGCTTTTCCTTTTGTTACTGAGCACTTTAAAGTGTTTATGCATCATTTTATACTCCATCTTTTAGCTATTTATGTTTCATTTGTTTGGCATCTGTTAGCTACCACACTGTATTACATTTTATACATAATTTTAGCTTCAATGTCAACCGTTTATTCACTGTTTTGTTTCTTAAAAACGTTTATCTGTCTAATACTTTGAGCTAAAAATTATTTTAGTCTGTCATATAAATGTTTCTTTAGCCCCAAACCAAGATTATTAATTTTAGAAAAATTAATTTATCTACATTTTAGCTAACAATATCAGCCGCTTGCTATATTATTAACTAAAAAATGTCATTGATAGTTTAAGCTTGCACTGTAATCAATTTATTCACAATGTTTACCTAGTTTAACATTTTTACTGACAATTTTAGCTTTAAATCTTCAGACTTTTTTCTGCCCTTTATTGTATTGATTTTATAAAGCTGTCTGTCTGGTGGCTCCTGATAACTGTTACATGCAGAATCGAATACATGAAAGGTCAAACGTGGGTCCGGCCACTGTGCAGTCCCAGCTGAAAGAAGCTGTGCCTTTAATTTGGACTCCTGCAGCTTACCCATTACTGCTGATTAACAGTCTTCTGTTCAAACCTCAATTCATAAATAGTTGTTTTCAGTTGTCTTGACCTCATCTGTCCACACACCCCCTGGGATGCATTTCTGTCTGCAGATCTCCAGGAGCCCGGTTTCAAGGTGGACTCCAGCTGCAAGGCGAGGAAAGAGCGAACAGCGTTCACCAAGGAGCAGCTCAGAGAGCTCGAGGCAGAGTTCACCCACCATAACTACCTGACCAGGCTGCGTCGCTACGAGATCGCCGTGAACCTGGACCTCACAGAGAGACAGGTACTGCAGTTCCCCTCCCGGACAGTTTCCTTCAGGGCAGCATAAACCCTGTGGTTATCATTCCACGTTAACGCGTCCTTCCCCCTCGGCTGAACACCAACGCATAAACATCGTTGCATTTGAATTACAATGAACATGTTTTTTCCACAGTAGTTTTCCTCCTGTGGTTCTACAGAATGACATGCAGCTTTAATGAGTGGGCGGCAGCTCCAGACTCGGTGAAATCGGCCGAACATGTGTCGATGCTGCTGGATGAAACCCCAGTCTGCTTGTCAGGCCCGCTGTCCCTCTCAGCTCCTTCTAATGAGGCCGCGGTGCCACAGTGACCACACATACTGCGTCTGCTGCTAAATCTATTTCCCAGATCCCTAAAACACACACACACACACACAGACAGAAATGCTCACACACAGCCAGGTTCCATCTTCGCTCGGTGCTCCCACTGCAGCCGGACCTTCCAGCTCATCCTACATGCTTTGGCAGTTTGCCGTCCTTTCAGTCAGTCCTGAGTAACGGATACACGCTGAGATTTATCTGAATTTCAGGGGAGCACACTTCTCGTGGGATGTGCAGAGGTTACTTAAGGCTTCCCTGAACTGTGCACGCACAGGTTCATTTGAATCCGTCTGAGACAGATTTGCTTGGAATTTTAAGGGAACACCATGAAATAATCCCGAGTCTGCGCTTTGTTACAATCCAAAAAATGAGGATATTGTTCTTCACTGCAGAGCAGGTCTGAGTGAAGACATGCTGCAGGATGTTCAGAACCACACACCTTCATGCTGGTGTGAATTTACACAATCACACCAAATCTGCAGCTCTTTAACGGTTTCCACGATTCAAATTCAAACAAGACATTTTATGAAGCTTTAAATAAACCTTGTTGGTCACACACTTCACAAATTCATTTTCTTGTTCATTTTTTTTGCCCGCCAGGTTTTCTCAGTGATTTTCCCGGCTCTCGGGAACTCTGTGTTTTTGCAGCTATTTTTGTCTGGATAGTTAAAATATGAGCTCGTGCTCATTTCAGATACAGATGAGCACCATCCATGTGAGTACAGTAAACTCACATCCTGTGTAGGCCGACTTCCTGACAGCTGACTTTCCTGACCTGCTGTCTATATGATACTCTGCCTCCACTTGGAGCGATTCTGCAGCCGAGCCGAGTGCTTTGCACCGACGAGCCAATGCAAACCAAGGAAATTTACAATCTATTCTAGGAGATTTGTAGGGGATTATTTTTCTGTTTTTTTGCTGACTATGTTGTAAATTTTCCAAAAGAAAATTTCAAAACAGAGCAAAAAACCACAGCGATCCTGTTACAAATTGAGCTGAGGTGAAAAGGGTATCCGGTTTAGAGCCGTATTGTCCTGAGACCACAGCCTGTATCTGTAGCACTAAGTGTTTGTACTAGTAGAACTACTATTGTGTTTTCGATGAATGATCCGTCTACTTCACCGCTGAGAGAAAAATATCGTTTTCTAGCACAAAAGACAACTGTGAAATATGTATTTCTGAAAGGCTTTGACGTCTCGGCCTTTTCGCCCTTAATCCACAATTAACTCATCTTAAACGGCAGCATAGGGATAATCTGTGGTTATTAACGATGTATCCACGGTAACAGAGTTTAGTGATTTCAAGCAAACGATGCTAATGTTTCCTGTATGTTTCCACTGCAGGTTAAAGTTTGGTTTCAGAACCGACGGATGAAGTGGAAGAGAGTGAAGGGGGGACAGTCGGCTTCGCCCAACGAGCTGGAAAATGACGACATAGACTCGGCCGCCTCGCCCAGCTCTGAATGATGCTAAAGTCAGGGGTTCTGTGCTCGGCACAGACACGACCTTCGCTTTGTGGAAAGTTCGTCTCCAGGAACCAAATAATCCCAGAGACTCTTTCATTCCCAAGAAGAAAACGCCGAGCATCGTTCAGTGTTCTCTGCTGTAAATAGTTTACGTCCATAACGAACTGCATTTTCATACACCTTTGATAAATACTCTGTTTGAGAGGCTCACTCTGATACCCCCGATCATTGTATGTTAGTGACAAAGTTCATACAGCAGCTTTAAGGCTCGTGATGACATATCAGACTGTGATGTGAGTGTGTTTGAGGTCCTCCTTTGCTCCCAGTATTGTAATCATGGCCTTTGACGCTTGACTACAACCACCTGGGAAAATTCAGGCTGCGCTCGTGCTGCCAAGCCCCGAGTGCCTTCGAGTCCGAACTTTTCTTCTTTTTTGACAGTTTCTTTTTCCTAGAGTATAGTTGTTTTTTTCACTAAGGCATTTTTACGTTTTTATACCATTTGAATGTTATTGATAAAACACAGATGTTGACTGTTCCTGCAAATGAAATAAATCATCTGTTGCAAAATGGGAAACATATTGGTAATTTCTTCCACCTGCACCAGCTACGACTGGACAGTAGGTACAGTAGATGTGTACTTTTGGCTGATGGTTTTATTATGTGTGACGAAAATTTCTCAAAACAAAATAATTACTGATAGTTCAGTCATGCTTCCATTTGCTATTACTGCTGGCAGGTGAGAGCAAACGTATTAAATGGTTTGCATGTGTGTGCACAGAAAAATACTGTGGCTGTATCAAACACTGTGCTGTGCTTATTAACGGATATTTCCTTCACAATATCAGAGTTTTGGAGCCATGATTAAAAATGATTATTATTCATTCTATGCCAGAGAAGTGGCACCCAAAATGATTCTTAGTCATTATAACATACAGAACTGCACCAATCAAGAGTGCAACCAACATAGGAGTGAACCTTGTAATCAAAGAGCATTTTTAATGCAATTTAAAGGTTCTCCACATAACAGGAACCATGGTTATTTATGACCCACATGGCCATTGTGTGTCAAAGTCAACACCATGTTTCCATGCTGCGTCCACACGCGAGCTACGTGAACACTGGTCAAATATGCACAGGACTGTCTTGCACTAATATATTGGGTTGCAGCTCCCAAACAGAGCAAAAATGAATATGTTAGAAGGTTATCTAGGAAATCTGAACCCAGGACGTCCACAAACAGGCTGTTAGCTGCTAGTTGTAACTTAGCTATGAGTCTGTCAGCCATCACGTCGGCTGCGTCAGCTGATGATGAAAAAATGGGCAAAACTTTATTCATCATCCAGTTCAGCCACAGTTCACTGAAGTTATCATTAGCTAACATCAGCCAGAAGAAGACCATCAGGGCTCAAGCCAAGATCAGTCAGTCAGTCACCCTGCTGAGGCTGACCCCAGCTTTCCTTTCACTCGATAAAACTGCATCTTGTCTACCAAATATTACCGCATTGAAAAATGCCTTCAAAACTGCTAGCTAATGTAGCAGCTAGCTTGTTTGATCTTACTTGTGCATTACATTTGAGGCAGGAAGTCAGAACTCTCTCCTCAGCCCCAACCGGTCGCGGCAGATGACTGCCCCTCCCTGAG
Organism: Apistogramma diplotaenia; assembly: GCA_015052665.1. Classification (NCBI taxonomy): domain Eukaryota; kingdom Metazoa; phylum Chordata; class Actinopteri; order Cichliformes; family Cichlidae; genus Apistogramma; species Apistogramma diplotaenia. The sequence continues at coordinate 18,967 of VOQJ01034693.1, read as the reverse complement.
CCTGGTTCTGCTGCAGGTTTCTTCCTGTTAAAAGGGAGTTTTTCCTTTCCACTGTCGCCAAGTGCTGCTCACAGGGGGTCGTTTTTGATTGTTGGGTTTATTATGTAATTATTGTAAGGTCTTTACCTTACAATAAAAAGCGCCTTGAGGCGACTGCTTGTTGTGATTTGGCGCTGTATGAATAAAATTGAATTGAATTGAATTGAATTGAATTGAATTGAATAGAAGTTCTGACGACCTTTTCGTACAATTCAAGCTGGCGACATGTAAAAGGTAGCAAACGGTGAAATTTATGATCTATTCAACCCCTGTTGTGTATTTGTGACTTATTTAGCTGCTCACTAATAACTGTGTTGCATTGCTACTGGTGCATGAGTTGCTCTGCTTTGCTAAGGAGCAAAACAAATCCGGTTTTCCTCACATTTCCATCTTTGCTGCTGGAATGCATTCGACTCAGGACTGACGTCACTTCCAGCTCTGAGTTCTTTAGAACATAACTTGCTTACTCACTAACGCTGTTACTGGGAAATGCCTTTTTGTTTGGGGGGGTTGAAGCCTGTGTTGCACATGGAGCCAGTCACTTGTTGATATTAGCGATTAATTTTGGCTAATGTTGCTAATGACTGTTGACGCTGGAAGAAAAGAGGTCCTGACTCAAGATGATTAACAGCAAGAATCAACATCACATGCTTTTGATTTCTGATGGCATTTCACATAGAAACACACAGGAATAATTTGGGATGTTAGCGGTCGCTGATAGAGAGGGTCACTTTTTTTAAATCCAGTCACATTGCCAATAAAAGTGTTTAATCCACAAAACCCTAATTTTGCTTTTGATCTTGGTATTTTTGGTACATTCTCACTGTTGTCATAGCTCATTTTCAGCAGCACAAAACTCACTTTGTATGAACATGATGTCAGCTGAAATAATGAATTCATTCATTTTGATAATGAGGCTAAAAGCGTTCATGAAAATGTGCAGATTTGTGTGCATTCAGCTCACGCGCACTGGTTACATGTTTCCAGGTGCAGTATAAGAGGGTTGCTCCAAAAACACCTCATCAAGAAGGCTTATGGAGAACATGGGCGTTCTTTGAGTGCTCCTGCAACCTACAAGAACCCACCTGATGATGGCATAATTATCTTCATTAATATCTCAAATGCAGGTCGGATATCCCTCAGGTCAGATTGAAATCAGCTCTCATCAACGCCCACACAGATCCTGTCTGTAGAGCACCATAATCCCTAAGAATGTTTTCATAGTGGCGAGTGGTCTCCCGTAGACCCAACACAGATCACTGTGATTGGTCTGCAGTGACCTGAAAAGCACTGGCAGAGCTATAAGTAGATGTGAATGTGTTTGAGAGTCTGAATAGGAACATTCATTTTTGCACACCATCACTGTCATTCCAGTGAGCTCACAAAGGGTCATTAACCTGACAAGGTGGAGTCGGGCTCCAAGAGCTAAAATATTTGGCCCCTGCACACTATTTTCAACGGAAGCATCTGGATGGGGCCAATTTGATCTCAACCTGAGTGGAACCAAGACAAACCCATGCACAAGGCCCCGAGGACCAGTGGAAAAAAAGTAGAAAAAAATACTTGCTGGCTGACCACTTGCGTATGATGGAAAAGGGAAATAATAGGTGGGTATGGGTGAAAAGACGCCTTCTCAAGTACAGGATGTTGTTGTAGCAGGTAGCCAGTCATCCAATTTCCTGCTTCCCAAAGAAAACAAGAGCTCGAGCGCAGGAGTCCCTCGACTTACAATGGTGGGCCTATGCTCCGAGTCCGGCCAACCAAACAAAGCCTTCAGAGGTTACTGCCCTTTCTGCTGGTCTGCAGGGACTGGAGGCAGTGGGAGGGTGAGATGCTTGTTACACACACATACACAGAGTTGGGGTCAAGTGTTACTGTACATCTGACCCCTGTGGGCCCCCCGCTGCAGCTGCTGGGGGTGGAATAAAGGAATAACTCCAGGTCGATCCTGTGCTTGCCCCCACCACCCCCACCCCATCGCGCTTAGCCTGTATTAGGGTCTATTATTGTATTAGTGGTAATAGCAGTCAAAATAAACCATGTCCAATTGTAATGATAGTATTAATATCAGCAGCGTAAACGAATGAAGCTGGAATGTTGTTTTTTGACCGCGGTGGTTCCTTTTAAAGACGCCGGGGTGGCCAAATTTATGGATTAGATTTAATTTGCTGCTGTTGTGATTGTGGGATTTCAGTTTCGCCAAAACACCCAAGAAGTCAAAAAAAAGGTTCATCTATACTTAACACACACACACACACACAGATAATATTACACTGCCATTTTCTTCTACACCGTGTTCCCTTTTAATTTCTATAATACAACTTGTAGACGTGCAAATTGAGAGAACACATTTCTAAGAATATCTGGTCCAGCTGAAAGTCGACCGAACCGAGCCACTAAAATAAGGATGGACGGCGTCCCAGAAAGCTCTGCTGTGATTGTAAAAGCAGATTCAGCTGCAGGAAACATTCTTGAAATAACTCCTCGTCTTTGAACACAACCTTCTCTGTGGGCAAAGAGCAATAAGAAAACACTCGTCAGAGTTGGGAGCAGCCGCTGACCTCACCCTCAGCACTCAGCACACATATTCTTAACTTTCAGCATACCGATGGTTTTGCCACTAAAAGCACAGATTACCAGAGATTTCAGCCAAACGCACGACTGAAGCAAGTCGACCACGTCACCAACACAGAGGTGAAAATGTTGCATTTGTGGACAAATTCAACATGCAGCTGTGTTACAATGTTTCCACTTTTAAAGATTTCCCGTTGTGAGTCTGAATAAAAGAAGGTGGCACACACCTCAAAGCCTGTACAGTACAGGTGATGACAGCTGAGGAGCTATTTAAGCTATTTATATATATATATATATATATATATATTATATAGCTATTTATAATTAGTACTCTGTATATATTTT
>VOQJ01034691.1:29018-40423 GCA_015052665.1 Apistogramma diplotaenia | reverse complement strand
CTGTTTCTAGTGTCTTTGTCGGGTTTTGGATGGTAACTTCTGGGATATAAACACGCTGCCTTTCCTTCTAATTTATATATCACTAGTATCGTTCACAGCCCTTATTCTCTAGGTTTTCTCACATTTCTTTGTGGCGAGGTGTGTATGCTTTCATGCACAGCATTGTTGTACAAAAGTACTGTCAGCTCACGCTTCTCTTTTCCGAAGCAGGACATGCACGCATTCATGTGCAGTCTTGTTTGCAAAACAGACGCGATTCCACAGCAGAATTGTTTCTGTTTTTAAAGCACAGCCATTCAACGATAATAATTCACAGTCTTTACCCTACTGTCCCGACATCTCTCCAGATTCGGTGGCTCCTTAAATACATTATGTACTGTAAACGACAAAATTCCCAAACTGAAACACGGCCAATTAACCGAATAGATCGCAAGAGGTTCTGCTTCTTTTTCTTGTAGTGTTAAACAACTTTTTTAGGAAATCAGGTTTTACATGAATGTTTAAGAACTCCTCTTTGGAGAGGAAAAGGACAGGCTGAACTCAAAGAGCTCTTTTGACACTGGGCTCTAATGCACTGCTCTAGTAACATGAAAATCCTGAGGAGACTCTTGTCTTGCAATATTACTACAACAAAGCTACCCATCCAGTAAATCCAGGAAACCGACAAGGCATGCATGATGGGAAAATTCTGGCTTTGAAACTTGTACGGGCATCCGCATTTATACTCTGCCTTTATTTAGCGATTTACATTACACTGTTTGTGCAAAGTTATAAATTCTGTATGCGCCTCTGCACCTGGAAGAGGGGAGGCTGTTATATTAGAGCTAAATCAGCAGTACCGTGAAAAGTTCTATCAAGCACAGGATGAACTCTGCTGGCCTCAGTTAAATGAGCTATCAAGCCAATAGTCATTTTTACAGAAAAACAATGAGGTTCAAAGAAGCATTTGCTTCACGTGTCATTTGTTCTTTCTTAAGTAGCCTCCAGCTGCTGTTGAAGTTTAACGTCAGAGCCGTGCTGTGCAATAACAGTCATGCTCGCTGATGTTAGAGAGACAGTGCGTGAGGCTGTGTGAAACCACAGCGGGGGTCTCTTTAAGTACAGCTCAGCCACATCAGCACCTCTGCAGATCAGAAAAATCACAAATCTTCCATTCCTTGCACACCTTCTGGCAGGAACAAAATGAGTGAGTGTTACACGCCGCAGGAGAGAGGGAGCGAGAGCGATTTGATGTATGCAGAGTGACTTTGAAATTTGTTTTACTTTGAGCCGAGCTGAACTTCTTGAAAGGAAGTTTCCTCCACACCGGTGTCTCACTTCACTAATCTGTCATGTAGCTAGTGACGAGAGCGAGCTGGTCAAGAACTCTGAATTGCACAAATTAAGTTTGATTAAGGGGTTAAGGAGCTGTCAGATCACCGTGCTGTTAAAGATAAACTGGCAGGTTACCGTAAACGATAACTGTGGCGGTCGTGCTGCGTCGTTTCGCCACGATGTTCTTTGCCACGCAGGTGTAGTTGGCGGTGTCAGAGAGGCGAGCCTGTTTGATAATGAGGTTGTGGTCGATGGTAATGTAGAAGTTTCTGTCGTCCGCGGGATCGATAACCTCCTCGTTCTTTAACCACTCCACCTACAACAGAGAAAGCAAAACAGGCACGTGAAAGCTCAGGGGTAGCAACAATGCATTTTTAAAGGAAGATATGAAAGCAGATAGAAGGCAGTTTGACCTCATTAAATTGTGCAAAAAAACATCAAAGCGAAGTGTTTAAGCAGCTTTCTAACCTCTCAAATAACTGCGAGTGCCAGGATTACTATGTTTACGTCTCTGAGGTCCTGCTACAAAAAGTCAATAGCTATCATGCTCTTTTTATTCTCCCCCTAGAACAAAGCGCTGCAGTAACAGCAGCACTGTCAGACAACAGAGACAAGAACACTCTCCAGAATTCCTCAGGCTGAGGAGCTCTCTGACCTTTTCTTTAGAGTTTCATTTCTGCAAATGAAACTGATATTGCACTCCAGGCACTATTGCAGAACAGAAGATCATTTGGAGCTTTTATTTGCTGTAATTCACCAAGATCCTTTTTTTTTTCTCTTCAAGATGAGAGAAGATTAAAGAAAAGAAAAAAAAAAAGCACAACATGTGCCGCCTCACACGCCAAAGCCAGTCTGATTCTAAATATTTCCTGGTTCTCTGGTTTTCTTCAAAGAAACTGTCCAGTGATGAAGAGGCCTGGCAAACAGCTAACTTCCTGTGCATTGTGATAGCCCATGAGTAACAGGGCCTGATAAGAGATAAGACACCAAGGAGGAGTACAGGGAAAGATAAGCAGGATGTTTATAAAGGGTTTTTCTCATGAGAGATAAAATATCGCAAAAAAAGAAAAGAAAAAAAAAGTAGAGCAATAACCCGATATGAGGCCCGTCAAGACAAAACAGTCACTGTTGTTGTCGAATTTCTTAGGCAACAACACAGAAACTGCGTTTTGTGGTGCGAAGACGTACAACACTGGCCATTGTTCGCAGGTCCTCAAAAAGAGAACACAGACTCACTATGACATGCAGGGATACTGGCTCCACCATTTCTCAAATCAACGCACACAACCTTTGAGCCGTGCAGATCACCAGGCACTTATCCCCATCACACACTTACACAAACACAAACAAACACGGGGTTTAAATATAATATCAGCAGAAATAAGCTTAATGTGTACAGTATCCTCTGCCGATTTGCTGCTTATGAGGGTTTTTTTTCCCCCTCTATAAACGCGTATCAGACGATTCAATCTCACAGAGCCACGAGGGACGCAATTCCACCGCTTGCTGTCTATTAAATAAAACTAAACATTTCTTTCACTCAAGAACAAAGTGCAGCATGGCATACTGTATATTTCAATGTACAGGAGATGCTTAATCCAGAGATTGTTTTTAAGACAATCATTTCTGCAAGGAGCTCATTCCATATAGCAAGAAATGCATGTTTTTATATCAAGCCACTGATGATTTCATTTAATTTGGAGCTAGATGCTTAATAAAAGCAGCATTTTACTCAGAAAATTCACTGATAACTGTAATATGAAGACATGCTGGAGCTACACAGGCTGCTCTGAGCATTCAGAAACTGCTCATTTACAGGGATTTAATGCATTGTTGATCCAGCTTTGAGCGTCATAACCAAAGTAAGCATAAGAGCGTCTCTGAATGCACGGCACATTGATGCTTTAAAGCAGACTGAAGACCACACAGGGCACCACTCCTGTCAGCTAAAATCAGAAAACTCTGGCTGTTTTTTTTGTGATGAATCACTAAAATTTGACAACAGAAGGTTGGAAAAATGTTCCCTGGTCTCATGAGTCTCGATTTCTGCTGCGACATTCAGATGATGGGTTCAGAATAGCTCCATCCTTGCAGGTATCAACGATTCGGGCTGCTGCTGCTGGTGTAATAGTGCAGGGGATTTTCTCTGCAAACTTTGGGGCCTTTATCGAGCTGGATAACGCACCATGTTGTGAAGCTCAAATCATCTCAAACTGGTTTCTTGATCATAACAATAAGCCCACTCTTTTCAAATGGCCTCCACAGTCACCTGATCTCAATCCAATAGAGCACCTTTGGGACGAGGCGGGAACAGGAGCTTCACATCACGGATGTGCAGCCGACAAATCTGCAGCGACTGTGTGATGCACCAAAATCTCTGAAGAATGTTTCCAGCACCTTGTTAAGTCATTCTGAAGGCAAAAATGGGGTCCAGCCTGGTGCTAAGCTAGGTGCACCTAATGTATTGTGTTATTGAACTTGCTCCTAATTTAGTTTTATTTCTAATGATTTTTTTTAGAAACCAGCTCAGGTGGCAGGTCAGACATCCGCTAAGAAATTCTGAAGTTTCAAAATTGAATTTTTTCTCTTCTTTCATACACATACAAGGTCAAATACGTCCCGCTCAGTACTGTGATCTCACTCCAAAAGAAGGCAAAGCGCACTAACTGTAAAAACACGACTTATTTTAGTGCAGGCATCAGCAGAATCACTGATCACCGGTCACGTACATTTTTTGTGCATGTTTGTGTCACCACCAATCTTTAATAATGAATAGAACTCAAAAATATTTCAAGCACTACCAGAAAGAAGGACCCCTGTGTTTAGCGAACAAAGATTTGACAGTGATCTGATTGCCATTTTTTTGTCTTTTGTTCCCACGCTGTAGCGTGAGGGAACACAAGCAATAGCAAAAGCAAACAATCTAATGATGCAAACTGGAGAAACAATGGGTGTTTTTTTTTTGTTTTTTTTTTGACATGACAAATATTTTCTCTTTTGGCGCCCGCATCAGCGTGTGTTGGGGCACGGGGAATTAAAAAGTGAAAGGTCTCTTCTTAGAATAGAGATTGACAGTTGATACAAAGAGGTGGTTATCCAATTTTGCACCAATCACAGAGGCTGCCTCTTCAAATGTGCCGCGTTCAGATGTCAAGAGCACTTTTATATGAGAAGGTAATTAAAAATTGAACAAAAGCGCTTTTCAGTGGAGATGGAGGGGTGGGAGGGAGGCCGAGTGACAAGAAATATAAAGTGGTAGAAACTCATGTCAAAAGGGAAGAAATGTGTGAGAGAGCAAAACTGAGCGACGGTACACCGAGTATTTATTTTGTCCTGACTATATTTAGGACTCATTTATAAAAAGGTTGTTTGGCTACAGGGATGTGACTGATGGTTTCTTTGTCAGGCAACCGATAATGCTCCGGACATTCGCAGCAATCATACACCAGCTAAATGGGTCAGTTTTAGATTTGGCTAAAGTGCATGTTTAATGATTTTTTTCCCCCTCAATAAGCTTTAATAAGTTTAATGATCACGTATTCACAGGATTCTCAGTTTTGTGCAACACGCTTGCACTCTACAATATCACGTAGCCTCGGTCTAGTCGAGGCTCTTCCTTGTAGACGGCCTGTGTATACAGATATAGGCGGTCAGGAGACGGCGAACAAACAATCACAGCACGGCATCCATCCGTGTGACCCAACCGTGCACCGGCCTTTAAAGAAACTCAGCCAAAAGGTACAACAGTTTGCACAATCGGTACACGTGTGCAGAAAACTTCATGTCACATTACACTTGTTCAACTTTCTCTTATGCCAACAGACTCAAAAGACATAAACACGGATGCACAAACTTGCACGCACACATCCAAACACACATGCTCACAGCTCGTTAGCGTCTGATTGGCAGTAAAACATCCGGAGAGGTAATTGGCACATTTCTTGTCATTAACGAAAGGAAATTGCCACATGTCAGCTGCCATAAAGAAAAAGCCTGTCTAGTTGAAGACAGCCAAGTGACACAGCGAGAGACAGAGACAGAAAATGAGTGAGTGTGTGTGTGTGTGTGTGTGTGTGTGTGTGTGTGTGTGTGTGTGTGCGTGTGTATACTGGGGGGGTTTAGGGGGAATTAGAACTTGGGATTGTGGGAGACAGGTAAGAGACATGACGGTAAGACAGAGAGGAGAAGACAGATGAGTGAGAAGGAGAGCAGGTGCACATCCAGGAGGGCAGTCACTAGTGTGCCAAAATCTATATAATACATCATCACTGAGAGGCAAGGACGGAAAAGAAAGAAGAAAGATGGGGAATGGGGGGGAAAATGTTACAAACATTCTTGGAAGGAAGGAAGATTTAGGATGAATGAGTAGGGGGAAAGTCTAAACCCAGAGGTAAACAAAAGAAGAAAAATTGGAGAGACATTCATAGATCAGCATATTAAATTGCATTAACACAAATAATACAGACAGAATAAGCAAATCAAACGTATCTACGGCACACATGTGGCGGAGGCCGACTGTCAAACACGCAGACTCGATTCATTTCAGAGGTCGGACCATCTCGGGTTTGCGTAACTTCTCCAAATATAAAATGTTGGATTGTTCCACTGGAAAGACAAATTTAATCAAGAAATGCAGCTTGTAGATATTTGCAGAAGAGAAGCAGAACTGTGGATTGGTCAGCTTTTGAATTGAATGCACTTTTAAGTGAAAACTGAAGAAATATCACACATTATATACCATGAAAATGTAACATGAATGCAACTGCTCGACCTGCATGTCTACTATGAAATCTTGAATTGCACTCAGGTATGAGGGCGACTGCTCTGTGATAACCGACTGCAGCTGTGACTTTACAAATGGGGACGCAGCACTTCAGCGCACCATTGGTTTTTGCCTTCACCAATCGGCCGTGTCCTTTAAAACGATCCGGCTCCCAAATCAGAGCGCAACTTGAGCGTGCGTGTGCTGTCGCTTCTTCTCCCACTAGCAAACATTATCGGCTGAAGACCCGGTTGCAGCAGCGATGTAGGAGTAGCCACCGAGTGGGATGTTGCTGCCTGGGTGTGCCAGCAAAACACTAATTAGCCCAATAGACAGAACACACTGTATACACTCCTCTCACTTGTTAAGAACCACTGCAAAGCAAAACCATTCATTACTCATTGCTGCTGTGTCAGAAATAGAGTGTACAGAAGAGTGTGGGGGTGGGAAGGGGTGTGAAAAGACAGAACGGGGAGGGGAAAAAAAAATATTCCACAGCAACATGCAAGACTCTTCTACAGAGAAGTCATTATGAGCTCTTTTGCTTTTCCACATGCACTACAACTATCTGTCAGGTGTAATTTATTCATTTCCCCTTTTTTCGCAGCATATAGCCGCTCCAGGCTTGAATGACACACCTGGAGAATGAGCCACTAAAGGTTATAAACTGATTATTCAATCATTCACTTCCAGACAACAGGCCATATGCTCTGCATCTGCCTGCATGACAAGTATGGAAATGTGAGCTGTATAAATATTAACAAGCCAAAATGCTCAAATGTGTGAGATCTGGAGATGCGATGTGGAAAAAAATGTTAGTATGAGCCCGTATTACTTGTTGTATGTGGACCTGTGTGTTTGTTTGTGAGGGTGTTTGTGGAGGAGCTGGAATAGGACAGGTTAGGGAGGAGGAGGAGGAGGGAGGGCGCATTTAGATAACAGTAGTGGAGTTGGAGCCGTTACTACTGTAGGTGTCCGCACAGGAGACGGATCACCAAGACTCGAGCCAGGAGTAATGACCTCTCCCAGCTCAGTTCCACCTTCAGCTCCTCTCCACGCTCCCCACAGCTGAAGGAACAGACGTTTCTTGAACTATGAGGCTCTGCTTCTTCTGTTTTGCCTTATATGTGCCTTATAGCAAAAGTGTTGAAATAATAATGTTGGCAAAACGCTACTTCTATTTGTTGGGACGCCATGTTCAAAATCTGTACTTTAAACCTTTCTCTATAAATCCTTCTGTCATTAAACGGATGATCAAATTCTGATGCTGATGATGTAATTTTAGTTTTTTTTTTTTAATAAATTCACCACATGTGGGTGCCTAAGTGGGCTATTGAGAGGCATGGCACACATGCCATTTCATTTGAATTATTAAATAATAGCCTAGCACAAACCATTACCAAGGCTCTAGCTTTACAAGTCAGGGAACTGTTTAATGCACTCTCTGCATTCCGTCCTCGGTTTCCCCGAGACTGCCCTGACTTTTAACAAAGCTTACGTGATGACTCCATCAAGGGAGAGGGTTTCTGTGCTGCTCGAGAGGTCAGATCTCACTCGGTACACAGAACCCAACCTTCAGGAGCATCGAGTATAAAGTGAAACAGCACAAGCCCAGTGCAAACAGACATTTTTTGGTGATAAAGAACTGTCTCACTATATTCTGTTTTTCTCCTATGAAACCACCACCTGGAACCAAGCTATTCACATTCTCACACGATGCCTGTCTGCTTGGAGTGCGACTTTTTAAAAATCATTTTACTTTATGCCTCTTACCAGATATCTTTTTTTTTTTCTGAAGTGCTTGTGAAAAGTATGCTGCCAGAGCCAATGATTCAAAATTTTAAGAAAAATGGCAAGTGGAACTTCAGGACATAAAATGAGAAAAAACAGATGCAATGTTGCATTGGTTTTGTTTTCCAGTATCGGTTTCTGGCATCTTCACTCTCACTCGTAGCTGCTTCACTCACTCGCCTTACAAAGTTTAACTCAGGACCCATCTGCTTCACATTGCCAGTGGCAATTTCACCTGTTGCCATAATGTAGACAAATATCACTGACTTTCTACAAGCTCTGGTAAAAACATTGCTGCAAACTGCTTCCTGTGTGAACACGCCTCTGGTCAGGTGTTGAGCCACCACCATAAACTGTATATAAAAGAGCCACTGTGATTCACTGGTTTGGTGGACGCATGCTTTATGGCAAGTTTCCATCCACCGTGTGTAGACGAGAGGCCGGAGTACTGAGAGATCAGCTGACACTAGCAAGATCTGCTACTATGGTGCACTCAGACTGTAATGGTGCATCAGAGAGGCACAGATACCTGCTAATAAGCTCAAGTAAGTAATATAAAAATACATTTCCACCCACCAAAAACTGGAGCACAGACTTCATGGATGAGCTGTTAGGGCAATTCCACCAGTACCACAAATGTAGTGGTTGAAGGTCCACTTCAGCGACTCAAATGAGTATTTATTGGATGCAGCTGCTGTGTCTGCAGCCACCTGTCACTCAAACCATAATAATGCATAACTTTAATCCTTAATATAACGGATGATTTGCAAAACAAATTCATCTCCACGGAGTTGTGAAAAAGAGGTTGATAAGGTTTAGAGACTATAACAGCTTTCTGTGGCAGGCTGTTTATGGTACAAGGTTGGGCATTTACTCAAAGTGGATAAGCAGTTATGAAGATGGATGGATGGATGGATGGATGGATGGATGGATGGATGGATGGATGGATGGATGGATAGATGGATGGATGGAACAAGTCTATGGAGTGTTCTTCCATTTTTTAGGGCAGATTCCATATGTTGTGATACTTGTGATCTGCATCATTTTCATAATCAAATTTTATAGCTTCCAGTTCTGCATTGCCATCGACCATGACCACATTACACCTACAGCGACCCCTTACACCACATGAAAGAGACACAAACATATTTAATGGTTGAAGTCACTCATACACCTTTCCTCTAACATGACAAGTGGCCCTGACCAAGTCAGCAAAATGCTGCCCCTCACTGTAACACAGCCACCAGATACCCTCACTGTGGGGAGTGGGGATTCAGGTTTATATATTTTCAGAAGTCGGCCTCGATATATGCAGGGAAAACCATCTTCAGAATGAAATACATTTTTACAAATAAACCTGAGCCATCCAACAGCAGAAAGGGCTGTGAGGGCAGCAGACCTCACAAATGTGGGACTACTAGCATTAATCACAGTCTTTTCACGGGAAACCTGCAATGATTGACAGGTGAGTGCCTGAAGGGCAATCTTTAGTTGGTTGCCACAGGGATTTAGACTGGCCTTCTGACTCTTTCTTCCCATGGGTTACCTTAATGAAAATGCCCTCCCTGTTCCACTGGGCACTAAAGTGTTTTTCTCTTGACATTCAACTATGCAGCATTTTTTTACAGGGAAAAAGCACTCAGCTATTTTTTGACAAGGTGACCATATGGGCTACCAGTTGCAGCATGCCTTCTTATCACTAATTAAGTAAAAGTGGGTTTAAAAACACTAATTGCTTACATGGTGACTGTGTGGAATGAGCTGGATGATGAGTCTTGATAAGTGCCATATTCCAGATATATGAAACATACTGGATTTTATATTATAGTGCACTATTTTGAAAGTCTGTATCTACACATTCAGTCTGTATCTATAAGAAAAAAACAACAAAATGGGGGGGAAAAACATGTTTTAAAGTTAGTAGTAAAATCTGCTGGATCAAATCTTGCATTTGGGTCGTGTTTCAGTAATTCAGGCTGTTTTAAGTCATCTGCATTACTTTTCTCACTTCTCTGGATGAAGAAGTGTGAAGTAAAGATCTTTGTGTTTCCCATCTTTCTTCTTAGTAAGCCAGTGGACTTAATCGTGGCAGCAGGGCCCGTACCCTGCAGAGCATCAATGACTCGTTACCCGCGATAACACGGCAGGACCCCGACTGACTGAGGAGATGCCTGAATTAAAATCCTGCTTCCATGGAAATAGGCACAGCGCCTCCCGGTGCTGCGTAACCTCTGAACTCTTGCCTTTGTCTCGGGCCTGTGACAAGACCTCCGAAATGGAGATTGAGGGAATGGCAGAAGAAAAGAAACAATTATTTTTGCTGTCGAGTTTATAAGGCTGCCACATATTCTCGAGCATGAAAAGAGGCCACTGCTGCTTGTCTAGAGGTTCTTTGGATGTGGATGAAAGAGCTTCCTGAAGGTTTTCAAAGGAAAGGATCTGCATTGAGCTGATGAGAAGCTCTCAGTTCCCATCTCCACCTTTATTGCTACAACTATGGACAGCGCTCAGCCACTGAGCCGATATAACAGTGAAACAGTGCACAGAGCCTTCCTGCCAAATCACTCTGGTTCTCCTGTTCCTAGAATAGCTTCAACAGTTAGATTTTCCTCCTGCTCTTCATTATGTATGTATCAAATATTCATGGCTATGGAAACGTGTAACAATGACTTTAAGGGAGCCTGTTGAGTGTCTAATTTATTCAGACCATACAAGACTTTCGGATGACTTAATCCTTGTGCTATTTCAGAAACCCAACTTGCTGCATTTCAGCTCTCAAAGGCCAAAGTTCCATTGGTAATGGTCACAGGGAAAGCCAAGATAAATGCCTGCTTGCTTGCTTTCTTTGTGTGTGCGTGTGTGTGCATGTGTGCATGTGTGTAGTCCACAATTCTGGGGACTAACTGTGCTTCAAATAAGTCAAGTAAGAACTAAAATATCTCAGATTGAACTTCAAGCACCGAAACCTCTGGGATGTTTCATATATATTTTGTTATGAAAAGTTGCTGCATCATCACAGAAGCAATCCAAGCTATTCAGCATAATGTTTAGTTTGCAGGGCAACGGCCCACGCGGAAAGCCAAGAAAAACTCAAAACCACTTAAAAAGGATCGCAGGATGTCATTACTATGGTAAACCATCATGACAGCTTATAATGTAAATCATCTGAAAAAGTGGGATGACAAAGAAGGAACCAGGAGATGGATAATGGCTCGCATCAAACGGCGCGCTTCTTTGTAATCTGAGATCAAAACTAATTGGGATTGACTTGCTTTGATTCAGCAAAATGTGGGCTTCTTTCTTCTTTGAATGTTTACGCACATATGTGGTTGGTAGGAGGTTGATGTACATTGCTAACTAATCATTCCAAACAGCTAAAATGCTTTTGGCATTTTGGTTGAGCTCAACAGCGTAACACAAACTACCGTATTACAGTTAACTAAAACTAAAATATTAATAAAAAACAGTTAAATGAAATAAAAACATATTGTTGCCTCACAACCGGGGGGGGGGGGGGGGGGGGCCCATCTGGGAAAAG
>VOQJ01034691.1:2248-13246 GCA_015052665.1 Apistogramma diplotaenia | reverse complement strand
TTGGTTTTTCTGTTTCCCTGGTGGGGGGGGGGGGGGGGGGGGGATGTTATTCTGTGCTTTATGCCACAATACTGATCCATGAAGCTGTACAAACTGACAACACCTAAACTTTTCCTTTGCATAATCTCTACCTGTATGCACAGCACTGTCCACTGAAACAAACAATTGTTAGACTTTTAAACATTAAGTCGATAAATATATAAAAATATTCCTGCTTCATTTTGCTTTATTAAAAACAACAAAAACACAATTTCTCCTTGTGCATAGTTAAGCAGACTTGCCACACTTACTTTTGTCTTCTTAGCTTGATGTGTTACCAATGACTCTGTTGTAGGACTAGCTATGGATAGTTCGTTATGATTATAGCGAGTGGAGCCAAATTTATTTAAAAAGTCAAAGTCACTACCTGGAGAGGCTGCGGCAGTGAGTCACACTCCGGATCTTAAGATTTTAAAGCATTTGTCTCCTAAGCCTACCATCAATGTCTGTGTAATGTTACTGTTAGCAGAGTAAGGTGACCTCCTCATGAAGCTTAAATGGGATTTTTAGATGAAATTATGCAAAATGTCCTCGTGTTTTGTGTCAATTAGAGGTGGCAAAAGTACTGACATTATGTACTTAAATAGAAGTACAAGTACTTTTGTTAAAAACTACTTTAGTAAAAGTTTAAGTACTGGTTCAGCTTACTCAAGTAAAAGTAATAAAGTACCGACTCTAAAATGTAGGCTACTCAAAGTAAGAAAGTAAAAGTAGCTCTCTCCCTGTAAACACAGCAGCTGTTCTTTAAGCTAGCAGACGCATTGTGTGGCAAACTGCACTTTTTGTGCTTTACATTTTCTATCACTCATTTTTATCACCATTCCTCCGTGTATGTAAAGCGCGACTTAACATAGCTAAACGAGCTTTGCAGGAGCCTCTCCCGCTACGGTGTGGCGTGTTCTTCCGCTAAAAACAACGCTAACCGGAAATGCTAACTTTTCTTAGACGTGTTAAACCTAAAGTAACGAGTCGGTTTTGAAAATGTAAGAAGTAGAAAGTACCGATACTTGTGTAAAAATGTAGGGAGTAAAAGTAAAAAGTAGTCAGAAAAATAAATACTCAACTACAGATACCTGAAAAATCTACTTAAGTATTTGTACTTCGTTACTTCCCACCTCTGCAATTAAGGATACAGAGACATAATTGTGGGCCAGAATCTCACACATTTAGAACATGAATTCAATTCAATTTAATTGATTTTTAAAAAAGACATAAAATGTAACTATGTAAAATGTAACTTAAAATGTATCTGCGACTTCTGTTCTCCTTCTCAATCTCAGAATCTCAAATTCCAAGATCATAAGTCCTTCAACATCACGACAGAGAAGCAGAGAGAAGAGAAGATAAAAAGAGAAAATGGACTAACGTTTACATACGGGGAGGAGGGAGATCAGATTTCTTTGGGCTACACTGTCGGTGGTATTGACCAGGCGGGCCAGTTTCTATTGGTGTTTCTTTTTTGTCAATCTGGGGAAATCAGAGAGCAGTGGAGTGGGTTGAGAAAGGCTACACACATCCACTGGGCTCTTGTGGTGTTGTGTGTGTGTGTTTGTGCTGGGTACAAGAGCATAAATGAATGAATATCTGCAGTAAATAGCCTGTGGATATGGCTATGTAGAGTGGGTGCGTGTATGATGTGTGGGTTGTTTTCCATGTTGATGCTTTTAGCTAAAAAACCTTCTGACATAAAGGCTAAGAGCTGCTGCTACCTCACCCTCTTCTTTGTCATCATCATAACTATGAAACAAGCTGAGATCGGTGTATTCTTCCTAAAGTACACTAGGTCAGAATAAAAGTATTTCAGGTTGGGAGTCATGTTGTTGTTTTTTCAATACTCCTTTTATGTCTGTGCTCACTGCAAGAATCCTTTTGTCTGTGTAGCTGCTGTTGTATCTTGTACAAGTGCTGCAACGCTCCTTTTGTATGTTTCAGGTGTCGTCTTTAACACTGTGCTTTCTTGCCCATATTTTTCAGTTAAATAAAAACTCGTGAGGTATTTTTTTTATCAAATGCAAATGATTAAAAATGCTTATTTGTTTGCATTCACATTTAAGTAAAAGGGAAGCTGTCAGTGTGCCTGTGTGTGAGCCTGCAGATGTGTGTGTATGTGTGTGTGTGTGGCAAAACAGTGGAATGAAAAGGGTAAATGCAATGTGATTGGTACCTGTGGGCAAGAGAAAGAACTCAATTTCCAATACAGCAGCTGAATGTAGCCAATCAGTGCTGGGCTGTTGTGTGTAATGGCTCTGGTGCCTTTGGGGACTGAATTTGTCAAAAACAACCGTACTGGAGCTTCACTACCATCACTTCCTCTAGATACCGGGTCACATAAGCACACACATCCCAGAAAGCTGACTCTGTTCATCTGAACGCAGCGTTTTCAGCGGCACCAACGTTTCATCGTTCATCCAAATGGCTTCTTCAGTCTTCAGCTGCATGGTGACTGAAACTGGCACCATTACCAAACAACGAGCTCTGTTTCATTATTGTTAATATGCAAATTGTCTCAAACACTGATCAGTGTCCATGATCACATGAGTACAGAGAGTTGGGGAATGGCTGCAGACACAGCTCTGAAAGATGCAGCCCCTCCTCGGCTCAAAGATGGCCTTTGCATTTTCACATTAAAGGCCTCCTGGACTTCCCGCTCAAACCAGCCATCCCTATCCAGGAAGTGCACATCCTCATTAAAGGAGCGCCCCCTGGTCTGTAGGTGCTGGGAGGGTGAGGTGTGTTGTGCTATCTGATTAACCAGAAATTGTTTGTTATTCCCAATTCACGACAATCATCTTGGCACATAACTGCGTCCGCTGTATTGCTTGAAGTCAATCCTTGGGGTGGACCAAGTTTTGGCACAGCATGTTTTGAGGTTTGAAAGCCTCAGAGACGCGACGTTGTCTCTGTAAGTAGAGTACGCACTGGCCGTTCTTTAGGGAAGGTTCCTGAGTCAGAGCTTTGCCTCATTGTGAGGCCATGATGCACATTTCAGTCATTATGAATGTGTGATGTTTACAAGGTTTAGAAAACCTGAGTGACAAAATGTTTCTCTCGCTGTAAACGTTGCATCCAGCTGAACAGAGAAAAAACTTTCTGGGACATCCCTACCTGGGTTATTGAGTGTGCATCAAAATAAGCACACACACACACACACACACACACACACACACACACAGACACAGATTTATCTGCAGGTAATGATAGCAATCAAACATGTTGGTCAATAATATTTGTAAGCTAGAGAAACATTGTGCGTCTGTTTGTAAAGACAATTTTGTCTGTAAAATATGAAAAATGTTAATGCATTACTGTATATTATGATTCAAGGTTATGCTTTCAACATTTTATCAGCACAAAAATCTTTTGCAAACTTTAACCAGCTGCTTTGATTTTCTTAAACACAAACATAAAATTGAATCATGTTTGAGCTGCCAGGATACACTGCCGTGAGGGAAACAAATTATATTAATGATCTGTGCAGCGAGATGCCTTCTGAACACTCAGCTGCTAGCTGAACACTCAGCTGCTAGCTGAGTGTTCATACAGCTGATCTTTCTACTGACCGGAGTTCTCATCGACCCTCTCCTCCACAGTGTGCTCCTTCTGGTGAACCCACTCGCTGTTGCATTTGAAGTAGATTTGGGTGGCAGGCGTGGCCTTGCAGTACAGGTTAACAGGCTTGTTCTTCACTATGTAGGCCTCCTCTGGTTCCATCAAAAACACAGGGAGTGGCTCTGGGGGGTCTGAAGGGAAGGTTTCTGGCAGCTCACCGAGACCAATGAAGTCATCCTCAACTGCGAAGAGAGAAACAGAGGAGGAATCGTTACAAGCAAAGATGAAGAGAGGAAGGAGGGGAGAACAGAAGCAGAAATCCCAAGACGCAAAGCGGGAGGATGGGCTGGAAGAGGGGAAAGCAGACAAGAGACAGTGGGACAGTATTATAACCACAGTCTTTGCATGGGATTATCCATTTGCAGAGCACACAGTGAAATCCCTATCATTTGATATTTTAGAATGTTTACACAAGTGCATTTTGGAGCACAGGAAATTCTGCGATTCCTCTCAGGCAATAAGGCTGCTCGCTCGCTCTGACCGTAACTGCCGAGAAACAAGCACGGCGGAGCAATCACGAGAGGCAGAGTTCAGAGGTCGACTCTGAGGAGCTGAAGTTATAAGCTGATCTATCCGTGTCTCCCATTTTGTCTTGCGTGCGCGCTCTTTTGCCTTTGTCACGTTCTCGCACGCTTACATGCACGCACGCACACACGCAGCAGATCTAATGACCTCGGGCTTTTGGCCCATTTTATGCCATTCCTCGGATACTTCTGCAGTAGACAGATATGCTTCCCTGTAATTACAAGTCCCTTTCATCTCCCTGTCTTAAATCACATACACACAACTGCACGTGCATGCGCGCACACAAACATGAAAAAGGGGGAAGGGGGAGGGGGGGGGACAAATATATGGGCATGCACGCCCACCAAATGAGCACAGCTAACTTTGTAACTCTTTGAAGAAGGGAGGATGAAGCCTATTGGCCACCCCATTTGTCACCTCCAGTTCTGTTCTATTATTACCATCGAACCGGTAGACATCAATTATTCACAAGTGTGAAAGAAAGAAGGCAAAGTAATACAGACAGGGCTACAGTGGGAAACATAAGGTGAGAGAGGGAGGAAGGAGGAACATGGGGAGACACTCAAAGTAACTCAACCAGACAGACAAAGATTGAGCCATTGAGAGAGAGTTGCAGCAGACAGACAGTAACATAGCACAGGAGGACAGAAACAGGAAGGCAGACTGTTCGGATAACAAAATACTTTATCGGCCCATCAGTAATTCTTCCATGTCCTTCTATCTACCTACTTCTCTGTCCTGTGTGGACACGCTGGAGCCTCGTTGTCTGACAGAGGTTGCCTCCTGGATGCTTTGAGAGCACTAAATAATGTCTCAGTTGAGCAGATATCTCCCCATGATGTCTCTCTAATGTTATCTCTCCCTCCATACCTGCCACAGATTGAAGCTGATTGCAAGGAAATGAAAGGGCAGGAGGAGTCAATCAGAAAATGGCCAAAGCCACCCCCGCCACAGGTGGAGGAGGGGGTCTATCCCTGTGCTGTTATGATGCAGGTGAATCCTTTAGCATCATGTTTGTACTGTAGGTGTGTGACTGCATTTCATCAGAAAAAGTGTACTTACTTTTCAGTGGCTCCTAACCTGTTGCTAATTGAATATAAGCTGTAAGTGACCTTTGACCTTTACAGTTTGCGTGTCTGCGGGCGCAACGAAGAGCTGCAAGAGGACCTTTGGTTGTTTTGATTAACTTTCATCATTTGCTGTCAAAACAAGAAATAGGTGAAGCACTGTGTGGCCTTTCCTCCCATAGATCTTTATATACTGTAGGTGATGACTCTATAATGTAGAAGACTATTCCAGCAGACCTTGGCTCACTCTGTTCTTTTCTGCTCTATCGTCCTCAGTCCACCCACATCCTCAGCCAGGGGACCCTGACCCAGAAACAGGCAAAGAGAGCCAAGGAAACTCATTAAAGACTGTGTTAGCCTTCTTTCACCCTCCATTCCTATTATCTCTCCATCTCTCTCTCGCTTCTGGCTCCGTCGCTCTGTTGAACTCTGAGGCAGGGAGATCTGAAACAGCCATGAAAGCGTGGCTCCCTTACACATAAAGAGACGCGTGTCTCATCTCCTCACACACATACACCCGGCACAAGCATTAATGTGCACAGAGGCACGCACAAACTCGCTTACAGACATTCGACTTCATCAACTTCCTCAGTGCAAGAAATAATAAATTCAAGTGAATGGAACTAGCCCTGCAGTAAAAAATCAACCCAGAAATGCAGAAAAAAAAAAGTGAAACATGACGAAATGAAAGACCCTGACTCTTACCGATCGTTCTGCTCACCCCTCAGCACCCTGCATTAGCGGTTTTTACGTTCATGGCGCATGTTTCCCCTATAAGAAACAGAGTCACATTCGCTTTCCTGCAAAGAGTTATTTTTGTTCTTATGTTTCAAATGTGACTTGAAAACATCGTCCTTTTGGGCAGCAAAAGCCAGCAAGTAACGTGAGGCACGACTGGCTGGAAGCTCAAGGTCACAAAAACAAAAAAAAAGAAAAAAATTGACAGAACTGCAGAAACATTAATCAGGAAGACTTGTTTTCTCTGATGTGCAAAGTTTACTAAAAACCAAGACACAATGGTCAATTCGAGCAGCAACCTCTGTCTGACATTATATATAAGTGATGGTACTCTTCCTGTACTTGACAGTGTGGACCGACTTAAAATTCCCTTCATCTCTCACAACACTGAGGGCATCAAAGGTCAGACCTTTTATAGTTCATAATACAATAGTTTAGATGTGAGGCACTGGCTCACTGAAGATAATGAGTGTTTGAGACTACACAGTTATGGTGTGTAATGGCATTCTGCAGTGCTTCTAAAGACCAAATATTCGTTATGAAATACATTTTTAGTGTCACAGTCCCTTTAACGAGAACATTAATATGGTATGCTTCCTCTGTTTGATATGGATTTTTCCAAGCATCTGCAATTCTGTAGCTTGACTTTAATCAGAAAAAATCTAAACTGCCTTCATATTGAGTGTTTAAAATTTAATGAAATATGTCCTTGCAGCACTTTTATTCAAATTGTATTTTGCTCTGTAATTGGGGTAAGTTTTCCTAATGCATACTGTAAGTCTTATTAGTGAATATTTTAAGACTCAAATTGAATATTACTTGAATTTTATATCAATTCCACAACCCAAGTACAAAAAGATTTAAAGACAAATGGGCTGCAAAAAATGTATAATAAATAAATAAACCCCTTAAAAAATAAGTTTACTGAATGAATGATTGTTGCAATTTTGTGCTGTCAATGAATTTATTAGGTAGAAGGCACGCTGGTCTGGAAAATGGAAAGACGGATCAGAATTAATCGAATTAATCCAAGATTAGTGAGTGGGAGCGAAGCACGATAAGAGAAGGTCTTGGCAGTCATTCTATTTTGGCTTGAGTTGACTCCAATAACTGTGGGAGTGCAGCAATATTAAGGGATGTTTACATTTTGGACATGAACAAATCATAGTCAAAACAGGCTCATAACACTGGCACAGCAACATATATAAAGGCAGAGTCCATGAGATAAGATGCACACTAAAAATAGAAGTGTTACATAAATATATAACTGTCACAACTGCACAGAAAAGTGTGTGTAACCCACATCAAGAAACACTATCAAGTGTAGTTTACACCCACGCTTCAGTGGGTGTAAACTATATTAACCACATGATGTTAGCTTGTCCGCCATTTTTGGATATACGACAGCCACGATAAAAATGTAGGGGATAAAGCCTCAGTTACAAAGGCCCTGAGACTAGTCTGCAACTACCTGCCAACCACTGGAAAAATATGCAATCTCAGAATAGATGGCAAGTGGTTGCTGGAGGTTTATGGTCGTCGTTGGGAAATCAATTGCTAAAGCTCCAGTGAAACAGTCCTAGTGGCTAGTCAGTGGCCAGACCCTGGCATCCACCGGTTGCTATGTAAAAAATGTGTATTTCCTGACTGATTGGCAAGAACCTCCCTGTGATTGCTTTGGTTGCTAGCAGACTGCAGCGGTCGCCTGTAGTTTCCGTGGAACTGAAAACACAAACTGGAAACAAAGACCATTTGTCTTCAAAAGTAAAAAGTTGCACATTTTGAAATGCACTGGCTGCAGTACTAAGCTTTTACTCTGAAGGCAAACAGCTTTGTTTGCGATGCACTTTTACAAGTTTATTACATCTTGGCTAATAGTGTTTGCAGACAATGCAGTGTTTTCCATGCAAACTGCAGGCAAACATGACAATCTGCTAGTGATCAAAGCAATCAGAGAGATTTTGGGTGCAGCGCACACTTTGCAACAGATTTCACTTAGTGACAGCCAGCAACCTCCAGGAACCAGGTTATATCCAGTGTGTCTTTGACACATACACTATAGACACGTCATGGTGTTATTTTCTGGAATCTATATTGCAATGTATCTATCAAATGCTGATGGATGCATTGGAAGCAATTTGGGGTTCAATATCATGGCCAAGGGCACTTGGCCAGGGATCGAACCACCATGGATAACCTGCTCAGTCTCTTCAGCCATGACAGGCTCGAGACTTGTAAATGCTTTTGTCATTTTGCATTTTAACAGGAGATGTTAGCTGCAGCCAGCGTCAGTTCCTGACAGGAGACACTAAGGAAAATTTCAACTTGAGAGATTTATTATTATTAGAGTAGAAGAGAGGGCTTCAGTTTTCAGAAGCATTTTCTGAAATGCTGAAAGTACTGTATACTGTAAGGTATGATTTACGGACACAGGTGATACTTATTTCCATAAAGCACATTCTCATGTTATATAGTGCTTTACACCCACCATGTTGGCTGTTCATAGCATAGAAAGCATCGTATTCCTGCACCGCATGCCTGGTCTGAATATTTGTGAGACCGTATATCTTATATCATATATTGTATGTGAGTGCCTCTGATAACCGCTTTTCAATGCCGGGCTGTGACATCACTGTGCAAGATAAGCTGTCTCTACTTTATCTGTACTCGGGCAGATTTATTGTCCCAAAGAAAGCACTGTATCAGTAGGACCAGTGTTTCCCTTCCATCAGGGGTGAGTCAAGCATGAACAAGAATGAACACTAATATAAATTGCCTCTCTCTTCATCCCTGTTTTATTCCTATTTGTCCACTTTGCACTCCTCTCATTCCCTCTTGCCTTCTCCCTTTAACCTCCCTTTCATGCAGCCCTCTCATCATTCACATATACATTCCTTGTCAAGGTAGGAAAAAAAGACTGGATATTGGTTGGCTCGATCACTAGAGAACAGGGAGTTTTACTGGGCGATGTTTTGCTATTCCACTACGAGAAAGGACAAGAGGTGGTTTGCATCTGGGTAGTCAAGCAGAATAATAAACCATCCAGCTGTCAAGTCAACTGAAGCAGGATAAGTAGACTGTCAATCAGATCTACCAATAAATGTACTTTAAGCACACCTACCCATTATATTGAGTGAACATAAATCTATGATAATGACTTTCCCCAGTCAATACTTGTTAGTATTGGATTAAGTAAAGACCCATACATCCCACTGGCTCAAAATCGATATGTATGGCTGTTGGTTTAAAAGCAAAATCCTTTAGAAGCTCCATGAGAAATGGGCAGAATAAGTACAGGCTTCCTTCCACTCTGATGTCTCTTTCCAGCTGAGTGCTTTATATACACTAGTGTGTCTGCACGCATTGTCTGCAGGGCTCCGTCTCACACTTGGCTGCGGCAGGTATTTATTGATTACTGTTAAGGGCCAGTGACCTCTCCCTCGCCCCGTCCTATCTGAGCCTCTCTGCTGAGGCATGCTAAGCGCAGTCATATATCAACTCTAGGGAATCCTACAATCACACAACCTGGCAGGGGAGGAGAAACAAACAAAAAAAAACAAGAAGAAGATATTCTCTAAAAGTCAGATGGCTCCAGCATTAACCTCACTCAGTTCACTGCACATAGTCATGTCATTGCAGGTCGAAATCACAGTGACCTGGAGTGAGAGTTCGTGCACACCAAATAAACAGAAGGAATAATTAAATGTGGCCATTACAGTGAGTCCCAGTTTGTGGGTTTTTATCTTTACCGGTGCGTGATGTGATGTAATTGGAAAAATTAATACACAAACTGAGGTAGCCGAATACGGTCAAGTACAAACATGCAGCTGAAAAACAGATACACATTTAGAGTTTGACTTAAAAATGGCCAGATGAGAGGAGGATTTTTTTTTTTTAAACAAAACAAAACCTAACAGCAGCTTTTACTAACTTTTTTTTTTTTTATTTCTGAGAGCAGAACCACTTCTCTCTTTGTGACTTTCCACATCCAGTCATGTCTTTCTCACTGGTGGTGTTTACATGTTTCTCTGATCATTATCCCTGACCTTCACTTGCTTCTCTCTGGCTGCTCTCTGGCAGGAGGCAGCTGGTGGTTGCCAGGGTCATGCTAGGCCTTGGTCACTGTCTGTCCAGTTGCATGATGGTGCCAGAAAAGACTAGGTCAAAGGATCACGGTAGTCAAGATTCACCATTTCTGTTTTTTTTCCGTCCGTTTAGCGGATTTTCACTGCCCCCAAAAACCTAATATTGATATAATAGGAGTATAAATGTAAATGTCATGCTAAGTTTCTATCAACACAATTTTAAATGCTAACCGTAGCGCCTGTGGTAGGAAACACACTGTCTGCCCGTCAATCAATTAATTTGGTTGGACATTTTCTCTCGTAATAGAAACAAAACAATGAAATGAAGAATAGAAATCTGCTCTGCGTTTCTCAAACCAAATTTCATGGGATTCATTAATAATTATTGAGTGATATGATAGGAGATGATAGAGAGAAGAGAAGAAGCCCGAGAGAAGCCAGAGAAAGAGACAGACGACTTTGCGGAGAGATGGAAATGATGAGAAGCAAACTAAAGAAAGCAGGATTTTATTCAGTGCTTTGTTCAACCCGCACTATGTTTAAGAGATTTTCCCTACACAAGTGATAAGATGTCCACTGAAAATTAACTACAAAAAGGAAAAGAAAAAAAAAAACAAGACATTTAAAATTCATGCATAAAGACCAACAGTAGGCCTTTCATTTCAGTGATCAGGTGGTTGAATTGCTTTGATGCATAAACGAGTTTCATTAGCGGCAATTAAAGGCCATTTAGGTGTTTTGTGTTTCTCCCATTCTGTCTTTTATAATGTTTGAGAATGTGTTTGCATGCACACTTGCTGTCTTAAAATCATAAAGTTGCTATTGACCAATTTTTTTTATATATTAGATTTTCATTCTGGGATCTCATTATTTTAGCTCCCCTTTTCTTATGTATCGCATTCGCTGTTTTTTTTTTTTATTGCTTTTCTAAATGT
>VOQJ01034686.1:1222-13792 GCA_015052665.1 Apistogramma diplotaenia | reverse complement strand
ATATATTTATATATTTTTTTTAATAGGCAAACTCGTCACCAGTCTGTCATCCTAATGTTCGCCTTGTGAAAGAGGGAGAAAAATGCATGAAAGATCTGCGACTTTTAACATCACACAAAACAGCAGGTGGGTTAATGCACTTTCTAATTTGTGTATTTCTGTTGTGACATGTCAGGGCTGCCTGCTGGGTGAAAAGTAGCGTGAGGGAATACTGGGGATCTCCAAAATTAAATAATTCTTTAAACTTTCTTTTAAAAGGAGCTTAATGATGTTTTATTGACACCTGGTGGTTATATAACTTAGTGCACCAAGAGGCATTTACTGCAGTTTTTAGCATGAAATCAGAGTAATGATTGTTCACTTTTTAAAATCTTGCTCCACTGTTTGTATGAAAATAAATAAAAAATGTATTATTTGTATTTCATCTATAAAGAAAACAACAGTGTACACTGCAGGGGAATGTGGGATGACTTGAACTGCTGGCCACCTGCTTTCCTCGGGGAAACTGTTTCCCAACCTTGTCCGGAGTTTTTTAATTCTGGAGGTACTATAAAAGACACACACGCAAGCACTCATTTATACCTATTATTCTTTACTTGATCCTGTTAAATATTTGCCAGTAGCCTCATTTGTTTTCATAAGGAAAATAAACACCTCTCCCTCTCAGGGTCTCTATCCAAACACCGAGCCATGAAGTATGTGTACATAGAGACACTGGGAAACATGTTAGTGGTAGGCTTGCTTTGGGAGATTACTGTGACAAATTCTGAGTAGGGAAATAAAAGGTTCTGCACCTCCTTTCCTATAAATATCCTAAACACAGATTTCAGACTCGTTTTTCTTTTCTTCACAGAATAGTCTATATATTGTTTGTGTGGTTTGTACTCAAAAACAAGGTTGAACTGTTGTTTTCTGCTTTTTACAGGAAGCGTACATCGCAACTGCACAGCCAGTGGCTGGACAGACCTGCTTATCCCACACGAAGATGCATGCGGTTACACTTTCAATGAGACTCTCCTCTTTCTTGGAGAGGTTGGTGTAGATAGATAGATAGATAGATAGATAGATAGATAGATAGATAGATAGATAGATAGATAGATAGATAGATAGATAGATAGATAGATAGATAGATAGAGTTTCCATAGGGAACCTTTAACATGTAATTTTATTAAGAGCAATTTAACCTTTGTCCTGTTTCTTCCTTATATTAGTCTAAGGGTAGCTCTGCAGCTAACCACACAATAGCATCTCATTATATGCCAACTTTCCCAACTTCAAAACATTGGTAGTTTTAGTTTTCCATCTTTGCTTATGTCCAACATCATAGCAGTGCCCAACTTTTTGTTTGTTTGTTTAGATATGCTTCCATTGGGACTTTGTATGGATGTCAACTAGCTAGCTAACTTGTTGCTAATTTCTAACTTGCTTTGAACCCAAAAATCTGCTTTTTCATGGAACACATGGACCGAGCAGCCACAGGTTAATGGAGTTTAAAGACTTCGTACTGTTTTTCATCCTCCGCAGTGCCTCAATGTTTGTTTGCTTTTGGGAACTGAAGGAGCATTTGGGCCCAGACATGGCCAATCAGCTAAAAATCATATAGCAGACTAGGGGACTGTTGAGGTTTACCCAATCCAACCAAGGTCTATAAGCTTTTTTGACAAAGTAAGCCTGGTCTTAAAAATGGAGAAGGTGTCTGTATCGTGAACATAAACAGGGAGCAGGCTCCAAAGGAAAGGAGCCTGATAGCTAAAGGCTCTACCTTGTATTTTTAGACATTTTGTTACCAGAAGCCTGTCACAGAACAATATAATTTGTTCCCGCTTCTTGAGTTCAATCAATGAAAAATGCCAAAGATACCAGGACAAGTAGATGACAAAAGAAGTGACAAAACTCCTTACAGCAGAAGAACAGTATCTGAAAGTCATGTCAGGAAATAGGAAAAAATCCACTAAAGACCCCCCAAACACATGACCGATGCTGTAAAAGCAGTCATGGATTGGCCTCCCCACAGCCCGGATGGCAACATTACTGGTAGGATCATTTTGAAAGAGAACAGAACAAAAGACAGAAGAGCTTTGAATGTCTCTCAAGAAGTCAGGAGAACTGTTCCTGAAGAACACTTAAAGAAATTAGAAGAAAGCTGCCTCAGAGAGTTCAGGCTGTGCAGAAGATTAAAGGTGTTCATACCAAATATGAGCAAATTTTAGCCTTACGCACTGCATTTCCATGTATGTTTGTGCATGTTTCAATAAAATGCTGCACCCACTTCCCATTTTCCCAGCAAAATATAGAGACATGGGGGTCTGAAAACTTTTGCACAGGATACATACGTTTAAATAAGATGATTATCAATTATAAATTCTGAGTTTACTTTGTTACAATGTCAAATTGTGGTGCTTTTGGGAAAAAATTAAATACTGTTCTTATTTATTTATTTGTTTTATTCAGTCCTCAGACACCCACTTGTATTTCTCCTATGTGAAGACAATGTACACAGTCGGGTACGCAATCTCCCTCATCTCTCTCTCCATTGCAATCACCATATTCTGTCTTTTTAGGTGAGAAACATCTTGGATTGCATCACTGTCAAACCCGAATGAAGACCATGAAGAATTCCTAACCTTGAGTTGTCTGTGTTCACATTCCTTCAGGAAGCTGCATTGTACCAGGAACTACATTCACATTCAGCTGTTCATCTCCTTCATCCTAAGAGCCATCTTCATCTTCATCCGAGATGCTCTGCTCTTTGCAAATGAAGATATCCATCACTGTGACTACTATCCGGTACCGATGGACCAGCAATTGCTTGATGATACTCATCCGGTGTTTGTCAACATCAGTCGGATTTACTACTAACTGAGGCTTAATAGGATAAATGAATTTTAAAAAAACATGTTAATAATCTGTCATTTCTCATCAATTAAACTGATTCAGATGGTACTTGGCTTACCTTAGCTTAGCATGAATGCTGGCAGTAAAAGGGAATGGGGAAAACGTGGGAATGTGTGAACAGGAAGTAGAGACCTTCAGGAGTCATTTTTCTTGTCAAGTAAACAGTAAAGACTCACTGAATGACTCACTGAATCCCAGCTTTGACTGAGTAGTGTGATCTGAGGCATTGGAGGGCATATTGAATTAGATAACTGATAGCTGTTTACGCCATGCTAACAGCTGTCCAATATTTGATGCAGAAAAACGTTTCTCCACAAGGTGGTTTTGTTCATTTTATTAGATTTTAACCAAAGCCAGACCCATTTAGGGAAACATGAATACCAATAAAACTAACTCCATTTTATTTTATTTTTTGTAACTGTGATGGGACAGGCACCATGTAAGGTCGTGCTGATATTTTCCAACTACTCCATCCTTGCAAACTACAGCTGGCTGCTGGTGGAGGGCCACTTCCTGTTCACCCTAGTTAACCGCTCTTTTTTCTCCCTGAAGAAACACC
Source organism: Apistogramma diplotaenia (assembly GCA_015052665.1). Classification (NCBI taxonomy): domain Eukaryota; kingdom Metazoa; phylum Chordata; class Actinopteri; order Cichliformes; family Cichlidae; genus Apistogramma; species Apistogramma diplotaenia. The sequence continues at coordinate 10,338 of VOQJ01034686.1, read as the reverse complement.
TGGCCTGGTACATCATCCTAAGCTGGGGTAGGAAGAAATCTCATGGTTTCCTCTCTGTCCCTAAAGCTTGTACTCATAGCTCAGTATGGTTAAACTTATCTCCAAGACTGATTTCATCACACAGGTGTACCACTGATTGTGATCGTCTCCTGGGGGTGTGCAAAATATTTTTATGAAGATGAAGGGTAAATTCTGCTTCTCTCAGCCTTGCAGTAATGATATTATAATCTCATGTAGTATAATTTGACAGTAATTTCTCATTATCTTTCCAAAGATGTTGGGAAACCAGGAGACATGAATGGATTTTGTGGATACTTCGAGTGCCAGTTCTTCTAACGATATGCGTAAAACCTTTGTTTTCTATTTTACTCGCATTTCATTAACATATTTTGAAAAACATGCTTTTTTAACCTCCTTGCAGAGCAGTAGATTGGCAGATTTAGCATGGCTATAAGCTAAACGTGGCACTACAACAAGCAGCTAGTTAGCTTAGCTTACCACTGAGATTTTGCAGACACGTGCCTACTAAACATATGATTATAATGTAATGTGATGTTAACATCGCAGGTTTAAGTGAATAAGGCTCAGGTCACACAGGCCTAGAGACTGTTCTGTGACCAACTGGCAGCCACCAGTCATGAAAGAAAATATAGTTTTTCCAGGCCAGTAGTGAGTGGTAGCTGGAGGTGGATGGCAGTTTCTGGAAAATGAATTTCCAGTGACCAAATGTGTAGAGAAACTGCCAGCTGGAGTGAAGCTGAGAAGCAGTACAACCTGAAAAAGTGCAACACAAGCTGAAAATGCAAACTGTTTACCTTCAAAGTAAAAGTTTCGCCTTTTGAAACGTGTTGGCTAGCACAGTGTTTTTCTTTAAAGGCAGACTTTCTCCATTTCCAGTTTGCATCTCACTTTTTCAAGTGGTGCTACGATAAACGTAGTAATCAGCGAGTATTCATATAGAAAATTACAGAAACCTCAAGAAGGACTACAAACATAGAAGGAGAAACAACCGTTTGCACTGCTTCTATCTTTTCAGATGACGCTAATCTTTTTCATGGGGATTTTGAGGATACTAGTGAGCAAACTCAGAATGCCAGATGCACAGAGAAACGAATTAAGCCAGTATAAGTGAGTAATGTAAACATTGTGATGTTGTATTATATTTCTAACATGTACACGTGTATGCAAACTTCATTTAACCACGTAAGACATTAAGAGATTTTTTTTTTACAGTAATGGCAAAATCCAAAGCTTATTGAGAAAATAAGGTGATGACTAAAAAGTAAAAAAAAAGATGCAAATTTTGTGTCATAAAATACACTTTCACGACATGCTAGATAATGGTATTTTTGTCCCATCTCCCTCCCCTCACCCCCAACTAATTGTGGTAGATGACTGCCCCTCTCTGAGCGGTTCTGTCAGAAGTTTCTTCCTGTTAAGAGGGAGTTTTTCTTTCCCACTGTTGCCAAGTGCTTGCTCATAGGGGAGTCAAGTTGGAGTTTTCTCTGTATTATTGTAGGGTCTTTATCTTACAATATTAAGCACCTTAAGGTGACTGTGATTTATGATTTGGTGCTATATAAATAAAACTGAACTGAATTGGTATGTGTGTCCAAACTATTGGTGTTCTCATGGACATGCAAGACTGCTGCATCATTTTTAGTGTAAATGTGAATGGACAGAGGCACCAAGATGAGGGGGTCCAACCTGTACATGTGCCATTCTTGCAGCAGTACCTTGTACCCTCCTTGTTCTCCTGTTTCATCAGAACCATGCTCACCCCCATGTTGTTAGAGTAGTGTAGGCCTAGTGTAGGTTAAGCAGCACATTCACACACTTCCTTGACCATCAGTTAGTCCTAATACATTTCCATGCTGGGTCAATGTACCAACCACAACCACTGGCCATTATTCAGCAGTACGGTGCACTGATCCAGGCATGGACAGCAATGCCTCAACAACAGGTCCATATATAGATGGACGACTACTTCCAGTGGAGGTCAATTTAAACCACAAAGTTGTGTTTGTTTGTTTTTTGAGTAACACATTTGAGTTTCCAGTAATTCAAGTGCTTTCAGTACAACAGTTCACCTCACAGCTGCTTGGAAGAACAGGAACAAAGAAAAACACTGTGCTGTTTTTGCTGTTTTTCTTTTACTAGGAGGCTGATCAAGTCCACATTCTTCCTGGTGGCTCTGTTTGGTCTGCATTACATCCTGTTTATGTTCTTACCGGTTGAAGTCAACGTCTCCATGTTTAGGATCTGGACCTTTGTAGAGCTAGCTCTGTCGTCCACACAGGTAAATGCGGTGACACCGTGATCAATGAGGTCATTATAACGACTAGTGCAACTATATAATCTCTTGCCCTTTCACTCTTGAAGGGCTTTGTGGTTGCTGTCCTCTACTGCTTCATGAATGGAGAGGTAAGAGCTTTTTGAAAAAATGGAATCAGATGAACATTTGGAACATATGGACCAAACTGGGGGGGGGTCTATGACTGTGCATATTTCCAGGTGCAGCATGAAATTCAAAGACAGTGGAGGAGGTGGAGGCTGACTCAGCACCTACCCACTAGGCGCAGGCAGCATCACGGCTCCATCAGCCACAGCGGGGCTCCTCACACACAGGTGTCCCTGCTGCCTGGCGCTCCAGGCAGCCTGACAACAAGTGGACTCCCCACGGATACCGTGGAGATGTGATTCAAGTTGGGGTCGGCTCATTTTCTCAGTCTTCTCATCAATAGCATAACGGAGTCTCTCTTAGTGCTGACAGTCGGCGCACAGCTTGAATGATTAAAAGAGTATCAGATGCTTCGTTTGGAATTTTATGCCAAACTTAAATTCACAAATGTTTGAGGTGAAAGTGAAGATATTTAAAGTAGTGAAATTAGCTTTTTTTTTTTTTTTGAGGAAATACAGTAAAATCAGCCCATTGCCATTATTTAACCTGTAGTGCATCTGTTGAATATTGTATTTGCTGCTCCATAAAGTTGATGAACAAAAGGTACTTTTTGTAATTACCCTCTGCAAACCGTAACTACCCTGTGATGCCCTGCCTTTCACCCTGTGTCCGCTGCAATAGGCCCCAGCCTCACACAAATCCTAAGTTTAATAAACTCTTTAAAAATGGATGGAAATTGTAACCTTTAACCTTTAAGTTACCTTTAACCTATAGAAGTGTTGATTTTTTTTCTTTTGGCCCTCGTTTACCTAATGCAGGCCCAGTAAAGCTTACTTTATGACTCACTACACCATCAGGTGGTACAAAGTGGTTATTACACAAACTCGATATTGTTCAAAGCTGGTGGAAGTGCAGTGTGAGGTTGTTGAGCACAGTCAGCAGTCTGTGACAAACATCAGACACAGCCTATTTATTAGGCTTAAAAACGTCTTTATTTATGAGTCTGAATCATAGAAAATGCACTCACGAGCTGCTTTGTGAGAGGCAAGAACACTGGGACTGTAGTCATGTCTGTGCTTAATAAGAATAAGCTCGAGCTAGCAGGCTGAGCTGATTACAAAGTGGATGCGGGGGGTCTCCAAAAAGGATGGTTTACCTGCCAAAAACCTGCTCAGAGCTTCACAAAGTTCTCCAAATACAGTCATTCTCCAGCACTTAAGTACAAAATACCAACAAGTGAAGCAGCATCAGATCAGTTTTAAACTTTCTTCCATTCTGAAGTTGTTAAATCAACAAACTGGACATGTGACTGAAAACACACATTATTTTGGAGAAAGAATCTAGATTCCGTATTTCTTCTTGAGCTCCTCCACCAAAGCAACATATTCGGCCATTGCTTCCTGTTTGGACAGACCTATTGATCGTGAAACACACAGAAAACAGTTGGTTACTGTAGGACAAATGTAACATTACCAAGAGCAGACTGATCATTTCTGGAAGTGTTAGATACTGTGCTGAATAATCTTAGATGTGCTGGTTTTGCTGCATGTTATCTGCAGCTCATCTGTTGCTTCATTTCGCTGACCTTTCCTTGCATCCCACGCGTCCCATTTTGCTTTTCCTGTGAAGTCAAAGAACCCTGGACGCTCTGCGAAAATAAAAGCAGCCGTGAGCTGGCAGAACAGGAAATATCTTCACGTTTTAGATGCTCAGACTGCCAGACGGATAATCGTGATTGTTCACTCCAGAGAACACGTCTGTAGTGGAGGCCTGACTGCACAGTGCACCCCACTCTGGCCTCCCACTTTGTGGCTGAGTTGCTGTCATTCCCAGTCACTTCCACTCTGCTATAATACCAGTAACAGTTAACTGTGGAATATTTAGAAGTGAGGAAACCTCTCAGTCTGAACATCCTTCAGAACTCGTCAAACCTGATTTTTTTTCTCCTCCCCACCCACTTCCTTCGCACATGTACCCGATAACTCAGGGCTCTGCAGAGTAGCTACCTTTATTGGCTCCATAATTTCAAAAATAGACACACCACAGCCTCACTACTCACCTGTGTTAACATCACCAGCTGTGGCTTGCTTGTATAAACCATAGAGATCGCCCAGCTCTTTTTGGTTTGGCTTCTCCTTCAGTACTTTAACCTCCTCTGCTGCTTTCTCAAAGGATTCCTGGCAGGACAGGACAGGACAGGACATACCCACTTACCCACGTTCACTGTTTTCAGTCCCTGTGCTTGTGTGGAAGTCATCGTAACTGAGAAATCACTCACAAACAACATTCTTTTTCATATATATATGGTTACAGGAAGGTTTTAACTTCAAAGGAAGTCATACTCACAGTCATGACTGCAGTGCAACACAGACACTTTGTTGCCGTTGAACTCTCTGCAGTTGCACTCGTCCAACCCGTCCTGCAGGTGTCACACCTGTTTTGTGATTTGCTCATGTAAACTGAGTGGGAGGTAGTTTTTCTTTAAAGTCACAGCTGTTGGCAAAGATTGCAGAAGACAATTAAAGTGCTTCTGTTTGGCTTTCCACCGCTTGTCTTACATATTACAGTCACCATTGCAGAGCAGAGCACAAATAATCACGGGTGAAGCCTCCATCATTTTTATATTCTTCCTGGAGAAGATCTGCTCTTATGATTTCATCCCACTATCCGTACAGGTCAGGGGAGAGGCTTTGTGAGACAGTGAAAGCCGGCACATGACGGCAGCGTCTGCATGTTAATGAATCGAGTTTAAAGTTGGCTAAACTGACACATTCTGGCTGCCCAGCTTCACAAATCTTTCCTTAAACAGCAAAAGAAATTTGAATTTAAATCAGTTTAAACGACACACAGTCACATTATTATGTACAGATTTCTAGTACAGGAAAAGATCAGACTAAGGTTTACTCAGTCAGCTACTGTCCAACTTTCTTGCGCCCGTGTCGCCTCAGTTTCCTGCTCTTAGCTGACAGGAAGAGCAGCACTCGATGTGGTCGTCTGCTGCTGTCGCCCATCTGCTTCAGTGTTCTCCTCTCCCCTCTGACATGGAGACGTTTTCACCCGCAGAACTGCCGCTCACCGCATGTCACCATGTGTGGATTTAAAACATAACACCTAAAGGGAGTATACAGTCACCACAAGATGGCAGCAAACACAAACTGACCTGTTCAGCTGTGTGTGTGTGCGTGTGTGTAGGTGTGTGTGTGCGTGTGTGTAGATGGTTTTATTTGAACCTTTGACACAATCCAATCACATCTGGAAACACTAAAAGCATGAAAGCACGATGGACAGAAGTGGTTTAGAAAATTTGCTTTATTCCATATTTTATGAATTATCACTTGAAATCATGACGCCTTCACAGTGACGCACGCAGGCTTAAATAACAGCAACGCACTAATATTTCTGATCCAGCCAACATGTGGCTCTTTGGCAGGAAAACAGGAGACCAACTGTGTCTGCCATGTTCACCGTGGAGACATAAAGTGAGGCAGCTTTAAAAAAATACAAAAGTAACCTGTAACAAGGCCGAATGTCCTGCACACACGATGCTTCGTTACACTGAAACAGTTTTCCGCACTGCATTAGCTCGGTTTAGTGTCAGGACATGAGGTCAGCTTAAAAGACTAATTACATATTTGGATTTAAACACATTAAGTAACAGTAAATTATTGTAAAACAGCTCCTAAACTGTGAAACATTGTTGCCTGTTTTGGCACTTCCTTCATCAGAGCGTGAGAAACGCAACACAAATATCTGACATTTCATATCAGAAAAAGTCAGAGGCCATAGTGAGATCCCCCCCGAGCAACATGGCAGCAGCACAGATGCATCCCACAAGCCTGGCTGCAGCATCCATGTGCACGTATCCGGAAAATGGGAGCCGTTTGGGAGCTTAGCAGTTAGCAGCTCTAAGTTATGACAAGGAAGGTGGCTGATGCGTTTGAGGAAACTATTTTTAATTCAAATGTGTGTGCTCGTGACAGCTACTGTGAAACATAATGTTCTGTAACTATGTAATAACTATGTAATATGAAGCAGAGAAATAAAAAAAACAATGAGGTCAATAAAATACTTCATGATAAACTGAGTAGTCTTAACTAATGATGCGTACTGGAGTAAAGGTTCTGACCAGCACTCTAAATAACGAAGCTTCCAGCTCATTTTCTAAGAGGATCCTCTCTGGGCACCTCTCAAAAGGCCAGAGATGATCCTGCAGCGCACCCAAAGACTGCATAAATCTTTCATCCTCCACGTGTTTTATATTCATGAGTCTGGATTTTCATAAACGCCGCTTAAAACAGCGGCTCTCACACGTTGCTGACGTTCTCCAGCCCGTTGCGGCAGTCTTCGTCTGGCAGGGTGAAGCTGATGTGCCGGCTCTTCTCCCAGCCGTGGCGGATCAGCCGGAGTCGGCGGTTCACACAGGGCAGGAGGAGAGCCAGGCGGCTCAGCAGCACCGTGAGAGGAAGGACGAGGACCAGGAGGAAGGTGGGAGGCAGGCAGAAGCGGTACTGGGCTGAGAGGAAGGCGCGGTTCCAGCCGAAGACGATGGTGTGGAGTGTGGCCATGAATAAGGCGCAGTAACCGAGTGTGGACTGTAGAATAAAGGGGTGAATTAATATCTTACTTAGTAACTTACAAGACAGATCACCATTTTTAACTTTAGCTTGGTTCATTCACAATAACAAAATGTACCATTAAAATGACTGTTTCCTCCACCCACAGGTTTTGTTAACCAGCCACTCCACTACATTAGCTCACCGTGTCACAGGATACTGCAGACTGATCTACCACTCATCACCCAAATGTGATCCATGTGTAGGTGTACGCTACGTTACCTTCAGGAGCCTGAGTACATTTAAAATAGATCTATTTGCAGAATGCAGTTAATCATCGTCTTGCTGAAACAGTCAAGGCCCTGCCTGAAAAAGACGCCATCTGGATGGGAGCATATGTTGCTCTAAAACTTGCGTAAACCTTCCAGCACTGATGGTGTTATTTCAGATGTGTTAGCTGCCAATTGCAGAAGCAATTGGCAGCTAACATCAGAGATGCAGGCTTTGAACTGAGCGCTGGTAACAAGCCTGATGTTCTCTCTGCTCATTAGCTCCGAGGACATAGCATCCATGTGCTCCGAAAATAATTTACATTTTCGGTTTGTCTGACCACAGAACAGTTCTCCACTTTGCCTCAGTCCATCTTAAATGGTCTTTGACTCAGGGAACACAGCAGAGTTTCTGGATTGTGTTCATACATGTGTCCTTGTTGCATGACAGAGAGTTAACCTGCATTTGTGGATGATGTGGTGATTTCTGGAAGTGTTCTTGAGTCCAGGAAGTGATTTCCATGACAGAATCGTGCCTCCTTTTAATGAGGCACTGTCTAAGGTGCTGAAGACCACAGGCAACCAAAAATTACTGTGCACAGAGATTTGTCGAGGTACTCTGTCATTGTTTTAGTACCATTTCCTTTTCCAGCCTTTTGTCTCCCCTGTGCCAACCTTTTTTATTCAAACTGAGCTAGTATTGTTCCTGGATTACTAAAATGCCTCCTTTGACTATAAAATATGGGCTTCAGACATTTGTTTACACATCATAGCGGTTGTTGAACTTTAAAGCAGATGCCAAGGGATTTCCCTAAAATTTAAATTCAAATCAAAAGCAGAAAGAAGAGGTGGGGTGGTCAGGGACAGAGAGTCATAGCAGGGACTTAGGCCCAGACCCAGAGGGTGTTTTTGACCGTAAAACCCATCTTGCAAGGGCAGCAGCCACAGTCCCTGCCAGGAAGTCTGCAGGCGCAGATGAGAGCGGAGGGAGGCCCAGGGGCTCCCTTGGTCTTGCAGGGGACCTGAACAGCAGACACGAGGCGAGCCTGCTGCTGCGTGGCTGAAGCTGCCCCGAGGAGACTGTGAGCGACACGAAGGCACAGCGAGTTACTGTTATGAATCCTTCCATGTGCTCACCTACAGAAGCAGCTTTGTTACCGAGTGCGCTCGTGCAGTCACTCTGACTCGAGCTGAACTGAAGCACAGAGCGAGCTGCAAGTTCTTCTCATATCACGTGTCGTCCTGCAGTACTTAAAAATTCCAAAAAAAGGCGTGGATCTATCCTGACTGCTAAAAGTGACGGCAATTTCACATGCAGCACTACGCAAAAGCTTTAACATTATTAGAACAGCAGAGCTGGGCCAGAAGCACAGCTGCTGTGGTCTCGTACTTTCCTTTTCTCTCGTTTCAGCGTATTTTGAGACGCATTACTTTGCTGTGTGTCAAAGGTAAAAACGTCGTCATTGATTTCTGTGTGTTTTGTTCTATTTTCAGAGCCAAACGTTGCTTAGACCACTCATCTCTGTACTGATTTTTTTCAAACATGCCAGTCGCTAGAGCTGCTCAGACCAATTACAGTGTACCTAGATCACTCAAAGAGTTCCTACCCGGAAGCAGAAGCTAAAAAAAGATCCCAAAAACAGGGATCTGGACACTCTGACACTTCCTGCTTCTGACAGTGTGAATGCAGAAAGAAAAAGAAAATCCTGCACCCATGCCGTCGACATCAAGTCCAGTGCTTTCATCGCACAAGCTGTCAACATGTGACTAATCTGAAGGCCACCGGATTAAGGGAAGATGAAATGGGAAAAGTGGAACAGACTGACTTCACATCCTGGAGAACTGGAGGCCATGGAGGCGGGGGGGGGGGGGGGGGACGAGAAGGGGGGCGCG
>VOQJ01034684.1:32638-42982 GCA_015052665.1 Apistogramma diplotaenia | reverse complement strand
TTACAGCGCCAGATCACAACAAACTGTCGCCTCAAGGCGCTTTATATTGTAAGGTAAAGACCCTACAATAATTACAGAGTAAACCCAACAATCAAAACAACCCCATATGAGCAGCACTTGGCAACAGTGGAAAGGAAAAACTCCCTTTTAACAGGAAGAGACCTCCAGCAGAACCAGGCTCAGGGAGGGGCAGTCATCTGCCGCGATCGGTTGGGGCTGAGGAGAGTATTAAGAAGCATGCTTGAAGAATATTATAAGTACCAATCAATCCAATTATTAAGTTGAGGTGTGACACTGTGATTGACAGGCATGTGTTGCTGTCTGTTAGGCCACACCTCTGCTAATTGCCCTCACTGAAAGGCTCCTCTCCAGCATGTTTGCCATGTTGGTTTCTCAGACAGCACTGATAGCGGTCTGACAGGCACACAACCTGTGCAAAGACGAGCTTATGTTTTGCTGAGTTATCTTGTTAACCTACCTGACCAACACTCCAATTTCCAATTACGGTCACCTCTGCTTCCAAAAAGCAACACGGCAACAGTCCGGAAAGGAAGTGACATCACAGTGGCTACATCCGTCCAAGCATCTATGACTTTAAATAATAAACACAAGAACAAATAAATTCAAGCGATTTCCAAAATGTTGCTCACTTGTCGCTGTGTGGTTATCTGTGACACGTGATTTTGAGACTATTGTTAAGACTTTATTCTGCACAGTGTGGAACTAAAAACAGCTGAAACTTCAGGGAAACACAAGAGACACAGTGGAAACTACAGGACGTGATCCACGCACACACTCCCACACCAAACACTGAACTCTTAGTCTCAATATTTAAGTCATTTGGTGGAAAAAGTCCCCAAAAGCTTGACACCACGTGGTCAAACTGGGAGCCGATCACAGTGAATATGTAGCTGTCTGCTCATGTAGGTCACTGCTGAAACGGACGCCCTCAGCCTGCAGAGCGTCAGAATCACCGTGGACGCCACTGTCCACGATATCACGACCAGAGACAGCTCCAGTGCGTCACAAAACCTCCTGGTGGACAGGTGAATTCAGAGAACGGCCAAGTCGTGGCAGCTCTTGGACCGCACTTTCACCGCCATGCGCTGGTTGTTGCGCGCCACCAGTCGGTCCAGGAAGCGCCGGGCCTTGCGGGTGAGGCTCTCCTTGCGTTTGTAGATGGAGCGTCTGCGCTGAATGGCCTCGCTGCTGTCCCGACGAAGGCGGATCTGCCGGACCACACCCTCGAACAGCTCGGTCACGTTGTGCTGAAGCGACGCTGACGTCTCAATGAATTTGCAGTCAAACACGACTGCACATGCGCGGCCCTCTGGGGAAAAACATGCATGCAGAAATATTAATATGGTGCCACGAATTCTTTGTTAGTCGTTTTGTCGTTGTTATGTGTGCCTGTACATCTTGTGCTTTGATCCAAACCTTCCACGGCAACTTCTCTGGACCGGACCAAGTCGCTCTTGTTTCCCACGAGGATGATGGGAAGGTTTTCGGCCTGGCGGGTGCGTCGCAGTGTGATGCGGAGCTCAGCAGCAGAATCAAAGCTTGAGCGGTCGGTGACCGAGTAGACGATGACATAAGCGCTCCCCACCTTCAGACAGTCATTGTGAGAGGGCCCGTCCTCCCCCTCCTGACAGGAGACATAAGCACAGAGCTTCTTTGTGAATATTCACATAATGAATGAACTTCTAAAGTTGCTTGTGTTGCTCAAAGTTGTGCAGCTTTTTGAAAGACGACATACAAGCATGTCTCTGTAGCCTCTGCGCTGATTCAACTCTCATAATCCCCTAAACGTAACCAGAGAGCTATGCAAACGGCCGTCATAAATTATACTGTCTGGCACACCAAGAAAAAGATTCTAAGAACTTTATCTCGTAGGCCTTTTAGTAAATTATGGGGCATTTGCGACATGTCATGAAATTTGGTCTTTAAAGAACATTTTATGCTAAAATTCCAGTTTCAGTTCAAGCTTTTTTTTTAGTTGATATTGGAAGGCAAAGTTGCACAAAGTTTGACCTTTGCCTTAAATGTTAGTGTCAAATGCATATCATTTGTATTTGTGCACATCTTATAGCTTCTATGCATTGTGGTAACTAAGAAAATAAAAACAGATGAGAATGTTAGAAAATAAATGACACGGAAAACTGTGAAATGGAAATGGAAAAGACTGCTGTTGCATGCAAGTTATGCTAAAAGGAGTTAGCTACTGAAGGCTAAAATCTCATCTCAACGCAAAACATGTTGCGGCAAGCACAGCGGTCCCCACAGCTGATGTCAGGGTCCCCACAGCGATACAAATAAAAGCTCCAGCCAGCCCACTTTGCAACCTATGATTGGTTTCAGGTCCAAAATAAGTCCAAAATAAGTCAGTCTACATCTAAGAAATTAAACAACTGCCTGGCTAAATGGATTGGAAGAGACCGTAGACCACTTTTGGGAGTTACTTTAGAAATGGTACTTTAATTTTTGTTTACACCACATGTTAAACTCTCACAAGAGTTGCAATATTTTATAGTTTTATTTATTTTAAATTTTTACGATACAAGAAATGGTGGTATCATTATTGTCTAGTGTGCTGTTTACATAAATTTAAAAATTTTTTCATATAAGTTAAACAACCAGGGGTTCCTGAAATACTTGAAATCTGAATAACTATAATAGCACTTTGCCCAATCTGTTGATTTAATAATTAAAAAAACATTTCAAAAAGCAATAAACATGTTTGTTGTTAAGCATATACATCTATTCATTCAAAATTTTAGTGGCAAAACGATTTTTTTAATTCAAATTTTTTCATTTGTTGATATATGGCTTGCGATTAATTGAGATTAATTAATTACAGACCCTGTAAATTAATTAATAAAGCTTGTTAAAATTTTTAATTGAGTCCCAGTCTTTTTTATGATAAAGTTTCGTTTTTATGAGTAGCTCTGTTTAAGGCAGTTTAATAAAGTTTTTGCGAGTGTATTATTTAAGGAGTTCATAACAGTCCAGTAACAATAAAACAATAGAAACACTTGATACAAAGTAACACTAATATTCTACTCTTAATAAAAAGATTTAGATATTTTCTAGTCTTCTTTTTAATATCTTAGTTTCAATTCTAACATCTCTTTTATTGCTATGCAGATGATTTACAACTATTTACCTTTGAACCTTTATTAATCACTGTTCAATAAGAGGCTTCAATAAGTGCATTTTGGATATATGAAAAATGGATGTCCCACAGTTTCTTAGATTTAAATGAGTCTTTAAATGAGTCCAAAGCAGAGCCATGTTGTTTGGCCCACCTTTACTAACTGAAAGGTTCGAGGCTAACCTTCAACTACCCTTTTATTACAACACAGATTAAAAATTTTGGGATAATCTTTGACACAAATTTTAAATTCACCAAACAAGCAGCTTCTTCGAGTTCAGAACAATCTCTACATTAAAATCTTTTTTTAAACAAAAAACAAACAAACAAAAAAACAAAAACAAAACAACCAGACCCGGAAAGGGTCATACATGTTTTATTATATCTAGGCTTGACTACTGTAATGTACTATATACTGGAGTTAGGCAATCAAGTCATTTCATTCATTTAATTTATATAGCACCAAATCACAACGGTCCCCTCAAGGTGCTTATTGTAGGGAAAAGACCTAACAACATTAAAGAGAAAACCCAATAACTGAAACGACCCCCTATGAGGAAGCACTGGGTGGGAATGGAAACCCGTCTTTAACAGGGAGAGACCTCCAGCAGAACCAGGCTCATCTGGCTGGGGGTTGAGGGGGAAAAGAGAGCAGAGGGGGAGTGAAATAGTACAGTGGTGAGGAGAAATCAGGGGTTATTCTTGTTTTCTTCGCTCGGTGATGAACAGTAAGATGTCCTAGTTTTATGGAGGACTTTTGTTAAATAGAGAAACAGTTAGTTCTTGCTCTGGTTCCCTGTGCACAACAGAATCCAGTATTAAACAGTACCGTTTATATTTAAAGCCTAAAGGGTCTAATACCTGCATCTGTCCATACACTTACTCAAGGTCTGCTTCACCATCCACATGGTCAAAGCTTACTTCAAAAGGGGGTCGTACCTTTGCTGTCGTTATCATTTTATTTCATCTTTTTGTATTGTAAAGCACCAGTTAACTGTAATAACCTTATCACACAAACACACTATACCAGTCTGTCGTTTTCCCAGTTATCCATGACGATGAGTGTGGTTTCCTCTCCATCTACTGTCATCGTCCTCTCATATGTGTCTTCTGAAACATACAATAAACACAAGAGAAGGTTTGAGACTCTACTGACGAGCGTGAGGCTGTCACTGGCATGTTAACGAGCTCACACGTAGAGCTTGATCACGTTTATCATTTTAGTGTGTTTGCATGCTGACTCTTGCTAATTAGCAGTGAAAATGCTGAAGAAAAGCTCGGGCAGCATCACTACCTGCAAGTATTTGCCCCCTTGCTGATTTCATTCTCCTTTTTGTATCACACTTACATGTTTCACACCATCAAACAAATTCTATATTGTTGATACTAGACAAAGACAACCCAAGTAAACACAAAATGTAAAAAATATATCCAAACCTGCCCTCCATGAAAAGATAATTGCCCCATTCTGAATTACTGTGATAAACAACATTTTTTGGAAAGCTAAGTTCAGTTTCACTTGCTGCACTCAGACCAGATTACTGCCAGGTGTGTTCAATGAAGAACTCGCTTAAATGGAACCTACCTAACAAAGTGAAGTAAGTTAAAAGTCCCCAAAAAGCAACACGTCATGGCACCATCTAAAAAGAAAAGGACTGACCAGTTTGAAAAGGGTCACAAAGCCACTTCTAAGGCTTTGAGACTCCAGCGAAGCACAGTGAAAGACAACATTATCCACTTGGAATGATGGTGAACCTTCCTTGGAGTTACTCCAAAAGTGCATCAACGATGCATCAAGGAGGTCACACAAGAACCCGGAACAACATCTGAAGACCCAAAGGTCTCACCTGCTTCAGTTCAGGTCAGAGTTCATGAGAGACTGAGCAAAAACCACTGCTGACCAAGAAGAGCACAAAGGCTCATCTCACATCTGGTAGTGTGATGGTTTGGGGCTGTTTTGCTGTGATTGGTGGAACCATGAATTCTCCTCTACCAGAAAATCTTGGTTGGAAACACACCAACCAAACAAAGTGACCTTTTCAAAGTTTGGACTTCAATCCTATTGACATCTTTTAACAAACAAGCTGTTCCTGCTGGAAAACCCTCCAATGTAGCTGAATTAAAACTTCTGCAAAAAAAGAGCAAAATTCCTCCTCGGTGCTGTGAAAGACTCATTGACGGTTTTGCAATTGTTGCTGCCAAGTTAATCAATGAAATCATCATTTAAAAAATGATTTAAAAAATTAAAATCATGAAAAATGTTTGCTGTGTGAAACATAAAAGTCTGAATAACAAAAAAACTCAGGAAGGAGGCAACATGGATGTGTGTTGCATGAGCATGCAGACACACACAGTGATGCCGCAGATCTTTGAGATTAATGCATGTGTGGAGCAGCTACACTGATCCATAATATTCAGTGTCAGTGTTAAATTAGAGGGTAACATTGTGTTTACAGAAATGATAGTTTAGAGCCTCTCCTCTAATTTATTTTCATCGGACCAGTGTATGAAGGTATGTGGGGTGGGAACAGTTACATGTTCAGGTGGCATCCGTCCAGTTTCTTTCACACATTAATTTCATTCAGGTGAATGAGGTTCTCCTGAAGGAGAAGCTTGAAGTGGGAAATAACCCCCCTCCCTGTTCCACGTGGAACACCAGGCTGCAGCAGGAGAGCTTTTTGTGCTGCACACTATGCAGTGTGAAAGGTGGATGGTGCTACGCTAACATGTGATTGTGAACCCACATTTATGAAAATCCCCTTTTATGGTTACTGCGTTAAAACCATAGGAAACCACAGTGGATGAGAGCATTCTCAGTGTTGATTGGACTGCAGAGAAGATCGCCAGTCCTAGTCATGAGATTTTAGTTTGGAGCAGAAGGGAGGAGTGACGGATGCAGCTGACCAGCACTGTCATCCTTTGAGCTGTGTCACAGCCATGGCTAAAACAACAAACAACATGCTGGACCAAAAGCACACACAGAGCTCGACTTCACAACAATAAAGTGAACAACACTGACAGCACAACCCATAAAATGCTGTAGATGTATTACATGTTTCATTGGACTAACATGCCTCTGTGTATCTGTGTTTGTACTATGATTTACTCATACAAGCATTTGGATTTATCTGACTGAAAATAATTATTAAGCATGAATCAACCTTTATTGTATGAACGTTGTGGGCAAAAAATGCTGACTCAAAAACTTTGATATAAAATGTAAACACTCATTATTGGAAAGAATGGGAACAAACCAACAACTTTTCATGTAAACTCAGAATTCAGTTATTGTGAAAACAGCAGACGGGCTCACCCCCCTCCCCCCCCCAGCATGTCAGACTGTCACTGGATCGATGCAGCTTATCAATCATGACCTGAGGCCAGTCAACACGTGACAGAAGACACGATCAATTTCAGGCCAGCCGAGGCTGACCTCACAGCAAAGTCAGAGACAGAAAGTGTGCTGATTCACCGAGTCTGAGCGTCAGAGGTACGACGTGAACATGTGGTCGAAAATGACTAATTTATATTTATGCAGAGTTTTCAACAAATCGGAGACATTGTAAGTTGTTTAGTACGCAGCATTTTGGTGCACCGGGACGAGCTTACGCTAAAGCTTTCTAGCATATTTGAATTGACTTTCTGGTGCTGTGCAGCAGCAGACCGTTTGCATTTAAGGGGAGTTTCATGGGGTTAGTCTAGAATTATACGAAAACACAGAAAATACTGAGACAGCTTGAATCCTCTGGAAAGTTCTCCAAGAAAGCTGGATGTGTGCTGAATAAAGTGTGCTGAATAGTTTATAATAGTAATTTTTTGTTGTGTCCTAAAGCTGTTATGTGCATCATGATCCCATTCCCCTTTTCTGAGTATTGTTGGGAACGTTGGACCCTGTCAGAACAGATGGAAAC
The DNA here is from genome assembly GCA_015052665.1 of Apistogramma diplotaenia. Lineage (NCBI taxonomy): Eukaryota > Metazoa > Chordata > Actinopteri > Cichliformes > Cichlidae > Apistogramma > Apistogramma diplotaenia. The sequence goes on along the minus strand of VOQJ01034684.1, from coordinate 35,920 downwards.
CAGAGTTCACAGTGAAATAAATTAAACAGCACCTATGAGTTTTATTTTTTTATGCCATTTAGGTATAATGACCACCAGCCACTTGAAAAACAACCACTCATAATGTCCCACCTCCAGGCTGTTCATCCTTGTCTGTGATCCCGGCAAAGATTCCTGCGAGGCTAGTCTTTCCGACTCCATGATCACCAAGCAACACCACTCTGTAAACACAGTCCGAATCACTCTGTGAGTCATCATCTGAGTCTGAACTCCACTGGGCACGATAATGGAGGGACTTGTCTCCGGGGTGGTAGGACGCTGACTGTCCCAGAGGTGGGTGGCTGCGCTGGGGACGGGGCTGCTCTGGGTCAGGCTGGGTACTGCTGGGGACCCAAGGGTCCCGAGGCCAGGATGGCTGCTGGTAGAGTGGATGAACGGGCGTGCTGCCTCGCCTCCGGAGGGGCTCCTTCTCTCTCTGGGTGTTGAGGGTCATGTTCCTACGGTAACGGCATCAGGACAGGATGGGCCTGAGGGGGGAAACGAGAGTTCATTTGCCAATGTTAACATTTTCAGAAAGGCAAGTTGATTGACATTCAAAACAAGCAACCACAGAGCGGGAGCGTCGCCCCCTACTGTTTGATTGAAACATTGTTCTAAACTCCTCACACACAGCAAAGCCTTTATATTATGCAAAATGCGATTATAATCATTTTTTTTCACGTAGAATTATTTTAACTACTCTGCACTCAAAAATACACAACAGCACCAGAGACTTCCTTGTTGAATAAAGGTTAAATAAATAACACTATTTCAAAAAGACAGTGCGGCTGTGCTCTCCGGATTTCCTGCCTGGTTTCATAGTCTGACCTCCACAAGTGGGTCCAGAGGGATTCTGGCTGTGACAGCTGGGGAACTTATGGTGGTCACAGAGATATTGTGGAGAAAAAATAAAAAGCTCAGCAACCCCTCATGCCTTTCTAGAAGCATTCAGCACAGACATGCATACAGGCCACTTGAACCCGGTAGAACTTTCAGGTAGAAAGTTAATTGGTCACTCTAAATTGGATGGATGGATGGATGGATTGAGGTAGAATGTATCTGACTCCTTCACAGCATTACACCCCCACCCCCACCAGTCTGAACTTTTAATACAAAGCAGTATGGATCAATGCTTTCATATTGTTTACTGTATGTCAGACTCTGACCCCACCATCCACATGTTGCAGCAGACCAGGCAACGTTTTCCAGTCCTTTATTCTCCAATTTTGGTGACCTGTATGAACCCATTTCCCGTCCTTAACTGACAGATGAGGCACCTGGTTTGGTCTTCTGCTCCTAAAGGTCACCTGCTTCAAAATTCAGCAAATTGCTCTTATGCATATCTTTGTTGTAACCAGTGGTAATTTGAGTTAGTGTTGCCTTCCTATCAGTTTGAAGCACTTTGCCCAGATAGCTGCAGCTCACAGGATGTTTCTGTTTTGCAGGGTATTCTCTGTAAACCTCCACAGATCAGCAGTTTCTGAAATGCTCCGACCAGCATCAACAAGCATGGTGCATTCAAAATCATGTAGATCACCTTTCTTCCTCATTCTGACGCTCGGTTTGAACTTCAGCAGAGAATATGACTCCTATAAAGGTGGTCAGTGAGTGCACATAAAAAAAGATTGTGCACTATATAAAATTAAACCTCCTGATGAGTCCTCAGTCACTAGTTTAAAGACTAATTTATTACATGATTTTCCTTTTGTACATTTTTCAGAGCACTTTTTAAAGTCCTTATTTCTCAGAGACGATCGTGACACCTAAAACACTAAGCTTGTGACTTTGAAATTGGTTTCCACAAACAGTGAGTGGCTTTACGGTGGCTACGTCCATCTTTTATATACAGTCTGTGTGCAAACGTGTCAGCGTATTGAAAGCTTGAAGTACATTTGGTAATCCTAAAGACTGGTTAAAAACCTGCAAAGCCATAGAAGGAATCTAAATGTCAAGACTTCGCTGTGGAGAAATGGCTGCTGCGCGAATCCTTAAATAGTGTTTGTTTTGATATAGAGTGTTTTTTTTAAATAAATGCACTTCTGAAGTGGTGTCTGAGTGACCTCACTCACTGATTTATGTACAGAAACAACCTCTTAGCTAAGCAACAAGAAAACCTGCTATCGCTGATTAAGAAATCCTTGAAGAACTTGTGTGACGAGATTCACACCTCCATGACACTGACATGTATTCAGTACTATTATAGGTCTTAATAATGGCCACTGCTTCATGCAGTTCATCTGGTCTCATCTTGTTCTGAGTGAAACTGAGTCAAAAGAAACCCAAAACTTTATTTAAGTTGATTTCTCTGGAAAAACAAACACATCAACAAAGTCAATACTGTTACAATAAACATCACAGACGGGCAGCAGCCAAACTTGGGTTCCAGATCAAACTCCAGCTTTAGAGCAAAGAAGCGACCAAAGAAGACTTCTACCGTGCACAAAGAGCAGAGACACACAAACGAACCTCCTACAATTAATAATTAACACATTTAAAGGTGCCAAGTACAACAGTTAGCGGTGGTGAGAGTCAGGTAGAGCAGGTGAGAGCCACCGGTGTCAATTCTAAAGTAACAGCATCACTAAGCCTACGAAATCCTTTACAGCTAAACCTGAAGTTAAGGATCAGCAGTAACAAATACATCATGTTAAATGTCACATAAATGACTGTACTCAGCTAGCTGCTGTAATAAGCATTAACAAGCTACATCATTTAGATTTACTTAAAGCAAAACCAACATTTATCAGGATGGAAAATTTTCAAATGTGATTTTTAGTTGCATAAAGTTTTTGTGAGTGATGATATTTCATCTGAAACTCACGCATGTCAGCTAGCTGTAGCAAAAAAAAATGATGCAGTAGATGTGCAGAGAGACAGACTTACCATATACACTGCATGCACAGCTGCTTCCGTCCAGCTTCAGTAAACAACAGAACTGAACTGAACCCTGTCTCTCTGCCTCTGTCAGTGTAACAGTACCCTGGTGCCACAGTAACCCTCCTGGAAAAAAAAAGTTCCACAACAGCGTTAAAAATTCAGCAGTGGAATCACGGTTATCTACCTCCCCCAGTGTGTGTGTGTGTGTGTGTGTGTGTCAGAGTGACAGCAGAGGAGAAACAGATATCTGAGGAGGGAGTGTGTGTGTGTGTGTGCGTGTGTGTGTGTGTGTGTGTGTGTGAGTGAGCTAGAGAGAGACAGAGAAGAGAGGATTTTATCAGTGTGGAGGGTGAGCTGGTTTAGGAAAACCTTTTAGTCACTTCGTGT
>VOQJ01034684.1:0-17568 GCA_015052665.1 Apistogramma diplotaenia | reverse complement strand
CTGTGGAACCAGCTCCCAGTTTGGATTCAGGAGACAGACACCCTCTCTACTTTTAAGATTAGGCTTCAAACTTTCCTTTTTGATAAAGCTTATAGTTAGGGCTTGATCGGGTGACCCTGAACCCTTCCATAGTTGCCCTGTCTCTCTCTCCTCAGCCCCAACTGGTCACAGCAGATGACTGCCCCCCCCCCCCCCCGAGCCTGGTTCTGCTGGAGGTTTCTTCCTGTTAAAAGGGAGTTTTTCCTTCCCACTGTCGCCAAGTGCTTGCTGATAGGGGGTCGTTTTGATTGTTGTAGAGTCTTTACTTTACAATAAAAAGGCACCTTGAGGCGACTGTTTGTTGTGATTTGGCGCTGTATAAATAAAATTGAATTGAATTGAATAAAAACATAAACCTAACTCACAGGACGAACCAGTGTTGTGTCTACATGTAACACAGAACCCAGAATCTCATTGTACCTCTGTATAATGACAATAAAGGCATTCTATTCTATTCTATTCTATTTAAAACTGTATCTTTAGGAAGGAATGAGCTGTATCATGTACTTCAGATATGGGAACAAAGACGATCGCCATCCAAAGAAGAGCTTCGGAACGTCCCTCAAGAACTCTGGAGAACTGTTCCTGATAACTGCTTAAAGACATGCTGCCTGAAAGAGTTCAGGCTGTGCTGGAGAATAAAGGTGGTCATATGAAATTCTGACTTCCAAGCTCGTTAAAACTGCACACACTCTGTTCTTGCCTTAAACATGTGCCTCCAGGGGCCATGTGATTGTGATTAAAATGTGTGCCAGCATGATTATCTTTAGGACAGTTCTCAAAATTATGTCCTAGAGGTTTGAGCTTTCTACCAAGTGTTTAATGATGTAAAAACGTTTCGGTAATTTTAATCCAAACACGTCTTTTACCTAACCTGACAAATCTGAGAACAACTCAAGCTGTGTGTCATAATTAGATGTGTTTGTGCCACCACAACCTCACTGACCTCCCGACACGACTCTGTCCAAGTGGCAAACTTTTGGATCTACACTTTAACACACTGTCCCCTTCAGGGTTAAATGAAGACTTCGACGTACTCATTTTTATAACTTATCTTCTTGATATTTTGATATTAATAATAACACTTCGACGAGGCAACTTTTTACTATTCATACCTGTTTTGACCTTGATTAATTCATTTTTAATGTGTGGTATATTTATTCAACTACTGATATATCACTTCTTGTAATCTTTATCATGTGGGTTTCTGATGTTCGTGCTATCTGCTCTTTTAACCCTGTCTTTCTCCTGACAGACTTGGCTCTCTTTAGATACAGAGAGGACTCTCAAAGACTGGAAGACATCATTGTTTTTGAAAATGGGAGCATATAAAAGCTGTGGTTTAATCATTTAAAAAGTCAGCATAGATGTGAAGTGTCTTAGGGTCCTTTTCTACAATAATTGGATTCATTTCAGGTGCTTTTACATGTATATAGATACATTTATTTTCTGACTTCCTGTTTTGTTTTCGTGTACTCCTGCTGTAGATAGGATGTATTTATTAATTATATGTGGATAAGTTTGTTTCATGACTTTGGTGTGCAGTTGGGATTAAAATTTGATGCCACTCCCACCGTCTCCAAGGAAGTCCTGGCTTACTTGGAGACGACTGGCTGAGGTGGAAGGTTCGTCAGGTCTTGCGGCTCATCTGCGCCCCCCCAAGGTATAAAAGTTGGTCCAGATGTACCGCTCACCCTCTCACTTCGCCCACTCTGTTCGTCTCTACTTAGGAAATGATCTTTTACTTCAGTGAAGCTCTTGTGTGAACTCGCTCAGTGTCGCACACCTTGAGGAAGCTTTGGCACATCACCCTCAGCCTGGTTGAGTTTTTTGTTAATAGTTGAGCATTTAAATTAACAGGTCATTGGGTTATAAACCTCAAACAAAGTTAATGTTAACATGTAACAGTTCTTTTTGCTATATTCTTTCACACTGCAGCACGATTAGAAGCATGTATAAACTGGTTAAGCAAAATTTTGTCCACCTGAAGCCCATCAAGTCAAGACCCAAGAGATGTGTCAGTTTAACAAGCAGCAGGTCGTCAGTCAGTTCCCTTTTAATTGAAGCTCCACGTCCAGTCTCATGACCGCTAACATACCTCACATGCTCCCTTGCTGCTGCCCTGATCAGCTAATGCTAATGAGGCTCATGTGGGTTTGATGAAGGGGGGCCAGAGCTAGACTGCAATGAGAGGAAGCAGGGCTGTGGTCAGCTCTGATATAATGTCTACTGCTAACTGTTATATTACAGAATTGTGCCTGTGTCAGCTGATTCACTGTGCGCACTTCCATTTTAATATAGCAGGGTTCATAAAGATGCTGCTGGTGGTTGGATAACACTTCTGACAAACCTAAAAACTGTAGTGCTTCAGTTCGCTTACGTTTACAGGTTGAACTACAAACTATTGTGCAACAATGATATACATTGGCTTGTGTTTGCAGGCATGTCAGAAGTCACCATCCTCACTAACACACATCATAAACTTTAACATTTTCCCAAAAAATAAATACATTATAATGTTTTTGCTTTTCTCCAAAACGTGCAGAATTAGGCTTGTAATTAAGACTTCAAGGGTTTGGACTGCATGTCTTTGGACTGTGAAAGGAAGCCAGAGTACCCGGAGACAACAGACACGCTTTACACAGAAAGGCCCCAAACTGGATCTGGAACAGCACTAACCACTGCACCGCTGCACTGCTGCAGTCTAGCCTATTCAATCATTACAGTTAATGCTTTCATTCATTATTAGCTTTATGTCCATGCATATATAAATAGATATATAAATCCTAAATGTAAAACACTGTAAATATGAACATATACTGTAAGTTTTTTTCTATTTCTTTTCCTTATTGTTGTAACTTGAGGCTGATTCTTTGCGTCCCCGCTCCACTGTGACCCAATGAATCCAACACAGTTAATATTAAATACAGCCTGAACACCTCCTCATCAGTGAGAAGAACTGATATTTTAACATTGTTAAAATGTTAGCACTGGAGCAGCCTATTATTAACAGTAAGTAGAGTAAATCAGCCTCATTCATGAATGACCTTCAAAGATGTTGCCTTTCAGCAGAAGACTGAAACACGTGCATGTCTGAAAGCTCTTTTCTGTGGTGGTGGATGGTTCATAACCGCACCATTAAATAAATCCAAAGTCAAGATTTGAATAAGAAATCATCTCCATCACAGGAACAAAGAAGGCCTTTGTTTCTGTCGGAGCCACCAGAGTCGTAAATATGACTTTAAATGTTACTTTCACAATGAATTTACTCCAACGTTTTTGTTTTCTTTCGCTGCTCTCTGTTCCGACTCTGCTGCAGTAATGCTCAGCTGAACGCTCAGCATTACTGCATTCCTTCACAACCGGCAAAATGTGAAAAATGTGACTGCGTCCATTTAAATGTCAATCAGATATCAGGGATTCTTGGACGCGTGTGACGTACGAGCAGCCGGACCTGCTCATTTCATTCCTGCTGTTTCAGCCGTGAAGCCTGACAATGTCTGAAAGGTTAATTGTGTCCTGACGAGACAGAAACGTGAGAATTCTGAGCACACACGCGCACACGCACACCAGCTTCCCAAAGTTATTTCACATATTTATTGAACTGCCGTTTTCTTGTTTTAGCCTAATGAAGTGGCATTTAGCCTGGACTGAGAACAGTGAAGTCACTTACACGGACCTAAAACCATGTTTACTCGACACCATGTTGCTACTCGATGCATTACCATGAAATTTCTAGAGTGACATGAACAGCATCAAACCTCTTTTGGTTCCTTCTTCTCTTCAGCTTGATCTCAAGTGTCTAGATTATAAAACACCTTTAATTTTTGGGCTGTTTTGCTACTAAAGGTACACGATGACTTCACCGCATCGAGGGCCCAGTCAGCAGAGATATGCAGTGTAAGATTTTGTATGAGCACCTCCTTCCCTCAGCCAGAACACTAAAGATAGGTCATGGAGGGGACTTTTAGTTTGCACCCCTGAAAAGCAGCAAAGGAGTCATTTCCCACACATGTAACCAAAAATACAATCTGTTCCTAATTCCTTATGTTGTGTCTTTTTAAAAGCTGTTACAGTGGTGCATGCTGATATCAAACATGGCTGTAGTTTCAATGAACGAGGTCAGCATAGTCAAGTTATCCTTATGAACTGAAAGCTGCTTTAAGTGCTTGGATTCAGTTTGTTTTTCCAGTCTTGGTTCTGTATGATGTCACAGAGAGAGAATATCCCTAATATGGTCATCTCAAACCTTCTGTTTGCAAGGCGCAGCCAGTCAGACGAAAGTTCATTTCAGACAGTTGGAAGGGTCTGTGATGGGCCCGCTTAAAGTGCACTGTACTCATAAATGAGGGCTTTGAGTAGACTAGAAAAATGCTACAGTATATAAGAACCACTCCATTTACCATTATAATCATGCTAACACATAAAACTGAGATAACTGTTACAAAACTAATGACACATTATAAACCCTCATAAATAAAATCTCTTTCCAAATCTTTGCTCCCCAATCAATGATCTTATGTGCCTAAACGCCTTTAGCCAGACTTCCTTCAGTGAGGTCACATCTAGATTAAAATTCTGTTTAAATTTCCCATTAGACATTTTTCCATTCAGACATTAAATATATGAGTTAGCTGTGTGTTTTTGTTTTCTGTCTCTTGGTAAGTAGGACAAACAGTCAAACTCCTCGCAGACTGACGAGTGTCTCTAAAAACAAAGCGTGTGTGTAAAATCCCAAACATGTCAGAGAATGTCTCCGATTCTCCGGGAGCTGACTCAGACCATCTGCTGATAGAAGCTCTTATTTTGCTTCTGACTGTGTGAAAATGAAATTTGCTTGCGATTCTGCTGAGTGTCGTAAGCCGAGTGCTTTTTCTGTCAGTGTGACGAGTGAAGCAGGAGGAACTGAGAGAGAAAATTCCTGAAATAAAAGAGTTTTAGAATGTAGTAAATAATGTCATTTCAGCTAAAGAGATACATTTGTTTCCATTTTTAAAGTGTAAATAAAAATGTTGCTTTTTTATATTAAAAACCCAGCACAGTTCCAGTGTGAACAAAGACACACGCTGTTGTTTAACTTCATGTGTTCCTTCCTGATTGCTTTCATTACTCACATGAGTTTTCTTAATGTGCAGCTGGTTGTCAGTGATTTGATTTTTGAAGATACCAGAAATAAATAAAAACATCACTTTGTGATCACATGTGTTCATATAGGAGTCAAAGATCTAAAGTGAGCATGATCAAAGATGATCTGTGTGTGTGTGTGTGTGTTATGAGGACAGCCATGCTAATCAGAGAGATGCTGCTGTGGAGGATGTGACAGAGGCTGCTAACAAAAAGTACTCTTATATTCTCTTGTATCCTTGTGTATGAATTGTATGTATTACATAACTAGAGTATCTCAGTTTTATGTTTTATGTAAACAGCATATGAGACCAATTAACTGTCCTGAACTGCTGCTGTGGCTGGAAAAGTGGGACCCCAATGCAGGACTCACAAGACGTGGAGTTATATTTACTTGAAGCTTTGACATAACGTGAACTTGAATCTTATTATAAACATAACATGAGACACACAGCAGACAAACCCTGAGAAAACAACAAGGACACAACAAAGAGTTGACAAAGCCTGGGACTTAAATACACACACAAGGTGATCAGGGAAACAGGCAACAGGTGGGGAGCACAGCTGAACCTAATTACAACAGACGAGACCAGGGAAGCTAAACTGAACATCAAGCACGGACTAAGGAACTATCAAAGTAAAACAGGAAACCACTAGACCAGGGGTATGTATGTATGTATATATATATATATGCCAAACTTGCATGCAATGCCCTCTTTTCACACTTCCGGGTTTGGAATGCGCGGAAATACGTCACCAAACACTGTGAAAAGGGCGTATTGGGTTTCTGTGGGACGCGTCACCACTACCGTAAGGACTGTAAAAGCTGCGCCGGTAAACCAGAAAGCGCTCAACAAGATTTTTTTAAGTGGTCATTTTTGTTTTGATAATAGGTTCGGGTCCACATGAGACATCATTTCGATCCGCATCCGGACCGAGGTCCGCCTATTGGTGATGTTGGTGATTTTGGTGGGCAGGTACCAGAACACAGAGACAAAGCGAACACTGGGATCTATGAAACATAACTAACAAGACAGGAACTTGGATGCAGACACAAAACCAAAAGCAAGCAGGAAAACATAACAGGAGCACAGTGAGAACAGAAATCAAAAGAACTAAACACAAAACGCTTGGCCACCGGCCCAGGACCACGACATTAACACTCATACCAGGTTTACTTCAGTAAGTCTGGATTGTTGTCAGTTCAGTTCAGTTCAGTTTCATAAAGGTGGTATAAATTAGTTTACCGCCTTGATAAACATATACTGTGTGACTACAGTCATGTTATCAAAGGATGTTCCCCATTTGATCAAATCTAAGGGTTTATATATGACTCAATAGCTTTTTAGAAACAGTAACTTGAAGTAATTACTTTGTTTGATTTTATATGTTGGGGAAGAATTTGTGGCCCCTTTTTTACGCTGCTGCTTCAGTTCATTTAGGTTTGCAGGCATTTGTTTATGCACAGCTCTTATGCACAGCTCACGACATTTCAGTTCGGTTCAGGTCTGGAGTTTGACTGGCCATTGCATTGGGATCATTGTTCTGTTGCAGGCACCGTCTCTATGGGGGTGGGGTTTTAGGGAGGACGACTGGAGGAGATAAGCGGCAGAGGCGTGTAAGACTGCAGCTTTGCTTCCTGGTCTCAGCTCGGGGTAGTCAGGCTTTAGGAGAGTTGGACCTGGCTGCAGGTAACAGGGCGCCGCCATACCTCAACTCCATTCCGGACCTCCACAGGAAGTTGTTGTTCAATACCGGAAGTCACGTGACGTTTGTAGCGGAAGTGGATGTTCGTGCACCTCGGCAGATTTCAAACAATAAAATCCACCGGCTTTATTTCATTTTTACAGCTCATTAATTTACATTTTCGGGTCTTTAATCTTCCCGTGTTAGCTTTCTGTTACTATTGCTGATGTTAGTGGTTTGGTTTTGATCCATGTATTAAATCAACCAAGAAAATACCCTTAACCCATTTCCAGTTTATTTGTTGCCTTGCCTTAAAATTAAAGAAATTTATTTTAGTGATGTGTTCTAATCCTTTTGAGTAATATTAATGTAACATAACGACCTTTAATTTATTCATATAATTTTTTTGAGGTTCATTTTACCATTTTTTTAGACTGAAAACAGAGGGGTATGCTGTAAAAAGAAAAGGGCTGGGGGACACACAAAAATAACAAGTCTTTTCAAGCCTAACAAGGCAAAAACCAAAAAAAAAAACGGCGGATTTAACTGTTTCAAATCTGCCAAGGCGCACAAAACCCACAACTTCCTGTGGAGGTCCGGAATGGAGATGAGGTATGGCGGCGCCCTGTTGCCTGCAGCCAGGTACTCTTGATTTAGAAGGGTTTAATAAAGTCAGCCAGATTTCTTGAAATGAAAGCTGCTCCATCCAAAGTGGGATGGATGCTGTCTCTCCTAAAAGACCAGGTTTTTAAGGCAGGAACAGACAGCCAGCTATTCAAGGAGAACATGCAGCTAAACATGTTGCTCCTGGTCTGATTGGGGAGGGGCCCAGAGGAAACTACAAAAAAAAAATAACCCTGTTTTGGAAAAGTTACACACGGATTCATTAACTTTAGTGACCTCGAACTGCCGGAACCGGTTTTCACTGCTGCCAAAGTGAAATATTATTTTACCAAATATACGTTTAGCCTTAGCGAACGATTTCAAAATGCCTTTGATGCCACCTGCTCTGTCCCCTTGAAGACACTTGACTATGTTTGCCGCGTTTCGCTAGCTTCACTTTTCTTAAAATGGAGTGGTCCGTAAGCAGAGTTTGCTCCTCGGTGGGTGTCATGGAGTGGGGAAAAATGGTTAGACAAAAGCTTCTCTTTAGGACTACACTTCCTTCACACAGTCACTGCGCCGGCCTGCTTTCCCAGCTGCACGGGATCTGCTGGGGGCCAGTTAATGGTGGCTTAGCTACATTGGGCCTGGCTAGGCTGTTTTTTCTAGGGTGCAGAGCAGGGTCTCAAGTTTACTCACATAGTAAGTGAATTCAGAAGACGCTTTCTCCTGTTAATCTTTACAAACAAACAATACTTATTTACCCTTTTTCTAATTGTCCTAACATAAACTTTAACATTTAACTGTCAGGAAGGGGACCTCAAGGGGAACACACGGTACTCTGGGATAAAGTCAAAAACTGTTTTAATTGGAAATAGAAACAAAATGCTGGGAAAACAAGAAGTAACAAAAAACCAGGACAACGATTAACGGCGCGACAGCGGGCAGAGAAGGACAACATACCAGATAACGAGGGGGATCAGGAACAGCTGGGAAACATGGCAGGGAGAACAGGTGAGGACAATCACGGAGACGAACAGGATGCACAGCACACAGACTAGAGAACTATCAAAATAAAACAGGAAGTACAAGAACAGGGAAACCACGCAGACTAGACATAGGACCAGCACATAGGAACACAGAGCATGGGGAAACACAACCACAGGACAGAGGCACAGGGAACAATAAAGAATGAGAGAAACCAAAAACAGAATAAGATAGAACTCAAAAAGCTGGGCAAACGGCCAAGGACATGACAGCAACATGCTAACTGAGGCCTACTGAGTCTGAAATAGAGCTCTTGGATTTTTAGCTTTGGGTTGAATTTAATGTCCACTCTTGGGAAGATCGGCATCTGGTTTAAATGTTTTCCAGCTGTGAATCTTTCCCACTATAGAATGATGGACTTTAGATCAGGCATGTCAAACTCGCGGGCAGCTTCCGGTCACGCCCCCTACTTCCGGCCGAGAATTGGCATTAAAAATATGGTACAAATAGGCCCTTTAAGTTACTTTTTTGACATTCCACTCAGCCCTCTTAAGTGGAGGAGAAAGTGGACCGCGAGGTGCTTTAGATTGATTGGAAATGGCAGTTTAACCCTCTCCAGATTGATTGGCAGCAACAGTTGCATCGTATTGCTCATGTCCTCCTTGGCACTGTGTTGACACACCTGAATCCAGAGGAACAAACTGCCAACACTTCTGCTTTTATAGAGGAGTCACACTTGCTGCTCATCAATTAATTAAGTGCATTTGATTAAAAGCACCTGGTTGATTAATTCCTGTACACACTGCTTCTACATTTTGACTTAGTTTCTCTTAAGTTCTTGACTTCCTTAGAATTTAGATACTCTTGCCCTCAACCTGAAAAAAACCCCCACTTATCATGTTTACTAAAATGAAATCCTCTGCACCCCTCACGCCTGCAGATGCCTGCAGCATCTTACCAACCTCGCATACAAAATTATAGCTGCAGACAGCTTGTGACCATCAGTTCCTGGTCACAAGCTTGGATGTGAGCTTGTGTGTGACTTCACCAGAGTAAAAAGCACAAGATGTTACCTTCATCCACTGGACCCAACAAGGCAGATGTTGTAAAGTAAGATCCATTGTTATGTAACTGGGTATTGTTGTGCAATGAGAAAATGTTCTGCAACTTGAAGACTTTTTCCTCATGAAAATGTTATGGATAATTTGGATAGTAACAATATTTTGCACTTTTATTAAAAACACTTCTTGTAAAAAGACATTTGTCTGCTTTACAAAAGAAAAACCTTTTAAAGAGTTTTTATGAAGTGAGATTTTCACTGAAATCTTTTTTGAAGCCAATTTTAAACATTTTTGACGACCAAGTATTTTTTAAAGTATTTTTTTGATGGTTGGTTAGTGTTTAACAAGTAAGAAATTACTTTCAGGTTTCAGTGTGACCTCATCCATTGTTAACTGATGTATTTCTGTGAGCACAGCAATGCAACATAAAGACTTAAATTACATTAAAACAAAGTGTCTACATGTGTGTGAAATCCTTTTATTACAAGTGTGCTGTTTGTAAAATGTGTGTGCTGGTCGTCAAATTAAACATCAGACAAACATGATAAGGAAACCAAGAGGAAAAGAGAGAAGGCTTCAAGGTGGCATCTTGAAGGAAGTCTCATTTCCCAAAATGAAATGAGGAAAGAGGAGGCTCACTGTGGAGCTTTTCACTCGTGATGTATAAAAGAGGCGTGACACACAGCTGGAAAACTCATGGTGGGAGAAAGACTACATAAATAACTGTTGCTTTTGTATCCATGACCTTTATCATTTGTGTGATAATTTTTTGTTTTTTTAAAGGCTAATGTCTATGTATCCTATGGTGGCGCTTTGGGAATAGGAGATCTGTTATTGTTTCTCTTCAGCTCCAAATATTTCTCATTTATCCTGCACTGGGCCGCTCAGTTTATCCTTCGTCTGAAAGAAGCCACTGAGCTTCTCTCCCTTTAACCCAACTTTCTGCTCACAAACATTATCTGAACTGCAGCTGGACAGCTTTTGCACTTCTGAGATGACCACGTTGGGGATATCACCTCAGTAAGACCTCATACAAATGCAAAATAAATCCAAAACATATCATATTTAATTGCATCCCTTTAAAATGAGGCCCCTGAGCAAGCATGTCTCATGTTAAATTCGCTGGTGGAGAGAAACGGAGTATAACAGGGAACAGGCCAGATGAGCTGCCAGAGTTTGTCTCCCTCTAGTGGCTGGAAGCTGCACTTGTCCACGTCTGGTGACAGAAACTAATCCTGACTGTGAACACTAATCAAACAGCTGCCTCCTTATTATCAGCAGCGGATCAGAGTTGATGAAAAACAGACCAGCTTGGTCCTTACATCACAGACCGAGAAACAGAGTTTCGAGTCAGTTAACAGTCTGAGATCTCACTGAAGTTCTTCACTGTCTGAGTGTCAGAATCAGGAATTCTCCACTGATCCATCACCGCTTTGGTGATTGTGAGTGCGTTGCATCATGCCCACATTCTTCGCATATCCCAGTGGTGCAAACACACACACAAAAACACACACACACCCTCACGATCAAGCAGGTGTGAGATAACTGGGCTGCTTTTATTGTTGTTCAAAGCGTTTGCATTAATGATCAGACTGTCTATATTTACTGCAACAGCCAAACCACTGTTGTCTCATGTCCTCAGCTGGTGCTGCCTTTTACTCTTCACTTTGATTGTTATATCTGTAGTTTGGAAAACTAGTGTAGTGCCCATCTGGGGATAATATGTTTTTTTTTTTGTAGCAACATTTTACAGACTTGCCTTAAATGCCTCACAATCATAAGGTTAGTGCTTTATAAAAGTGGACCACAAGGATAGCTCACTGAAAATGTGACTGTCTGTCCAAAACACACAGATTCTAATGAATGCAATTAAATTAATACTTATACTTGTCCACTTATTTTTGCTAGAATTTACAGCCAGTGCTTAATGACATTTTTGAAGAAAGAAATTTTAAACCTTTTTAGCCAGCTCTGATACTTCAGAGGCCTTCAAAGGCCCGGTTGAAAGTTAAGACCTGGTTTTAGAGTTTAAGCTGGTTTGGTCAGGGTGAGGATCTGGCACTTAGGTTTGGTGTGTGTGAATATGTTCTCCTCAGGATGGAGTCACTCTTGGAAAAACACTAGAGCACAACCTTTATCCAAAATTTAAGAACTGCACATCAGAGCAAGCTTTGCACTTACTCAGGTCCCCATGAACACCTCCCAGGAACCATCACTGAGCTAACAGAAGAAGAGGTGGATGAGCATACAGACAGTTTGCACATCATGACAGCAGAATGTCATCGAGCCACAAAAAGGTTATTAGACTTCAGGCTGCGGGTTGGAATCATCTCAGGACAAAATGTGAAATGAGCTGTGATTTAATCTGCTGAAAAACTCCTGTTTGAATGAGTTTTGTGCTCAATCTGTGCAAAAGAAACAAAAACAAAAAAAACGTGTGGTTTCATAGTTACTTTGAACACACACACACACACACACGTGCGTGCACACACACACGTCCACACACACACACGTCCACACACACACATACACACCTTATTGTATTGTCAGTTATTTTTACACTGATTATTATTGGACTTTGTGTAGTTACATTTAAGTTGTTGAGCCAATAATTCTCCTGTCAGGTTATTAAAAATGCTGTCATCAGGATCCTAAACTGGGCAGTAATGCAGTGGTTATCAGTGTTGCCTAACAACACCAAGGTCCCGGGTTCAAATCCACCAGTTTGCTGGGTCCTTTCTGCAGTTGCATGTTTTTCCCTGCACTTTTACGTGGTTACTCCACCTTCATCTGGAACACTGAGCTGAAGAAGTGGAAGAAAACGACTGGATGGTTATTAGATCTAAGTTTTACTTACGTAGTATCGGAGATGATAAATTAGCAGCTCAGTGCCTTCAGCTGTGTGTGCACATCTCTGTGTGTGCACATCTCTGTGGATCTACACCTCTTAGCATTTACTGGTACTCTTTTGCATAAACACTAGAAGCTTTAAGTGTGTAAGTGAGAACTGCTCTGCTGCTGTTAGTGCAACTGTTATAGATGTGACATCATGGCAGTATGAGGTCAACACACACACAGGAACAAGTCAACACTCTGTAACTCTTCTGCAATCAGAGGCTGACTTCATCCTTCAACCAGCCTCTGTGTGTGTGTGTGTGTGTGTGTGTGTGTGTGTGTGTGTTGGTCAGCGTTGCGTGTTGATTGCACCTCGTTACGGCAGAAAGCAGCCGGATGGTGATGGTGGGAGTGTGTGTGTGTGTGTGTTTGTTTGTTTTGTTTGTTTCAGTCGGAGGCGGATGGGTGAGTGAGTGAGTGAGTAAGAGTGTGTGTGTGTGTGTGTGTGTGTTTGTGTGTGCGTGTGTTTATAGGGTATTGCCTCAAGTTGCATTTGATGGTTGCACTGGAGAGCAATGAAACCACGGACACACATGCATGCATGCACATGTACGCACACACTAATGTGCACACGCAAACACACACATGCACACACACCCTTGTGATTTAACATAAGCATATTTAACATTTCTTTGAATGTTTGTGTATTTACATTGTTTATGTTTTTATGGACTGATGCTGGAAACGTAACTTTGACATTCTGGAAGTTCAAACACTTTCTTTCTTTTTTTTTAAGCATTCAAACACTTTTTACGTGATTAAAACGAACAGTCGATCAGGAAGTCAGAGCGTCTGTTCAGCTGCAGGCAGCTTTAACATGAGTCAGTGAGGACAAAGTGCTCGTCAGTCTAACTGAGCAGTCACAGCTTCTCCTGTGAATCCTTTATGTCATGTTGGGGTTTTTTTTTTTAACTGAGCAGGAAATTTAAAACCTCCCACTCCCACTTTACACCTCCTCATTCTGTTCATTCTGCTTCTTCCTGCTCATATTGGGCAGATTTGTAAAATGTTTTCTGTATGTATGGAATCACAAGCATCTGCCCACTTTTTAATGCCTCTACTACATCATGTATGTTCTGTTTGATCTGGTGCACTTGCTCAGCTTTCCTGTCAGATAAACTTCAAACGTCAAATTTGCAACTTTGTATCTGCTTAATTAGAGATTCTGAACTGTCCAAAGGTGCAAATAGAGACACAAGGTTGAGGAGGAGGAATAGTGAATATACTGGACAAAGCCAGGCAGGAGGAAAAGGGAAAGAGTGTTGAGGAGGTTCGTGGATTTAGTGAAGAAGGGCATGCAGAAGGTTGGTGTGACAAAGGAGGAGGGTGCTAGGGACAGGCTGAGATGGAGGAAGATGATCCCCTAAAGGGAGCAGCCGAAAGATGAAGAATCACCAACTATGCTACTTTCATGAAGACAGAACAAGAAAAAGATCCCTCAGTGTGAGTATTCACTCTTTATACTGATCAGGAGGTTCTGAGCCTCACAGAACACAGTGGGACTTCATTCATGTGCAGGTTCTTTTGTCCCTGAGAGGGCAGACTCCCAGGATCATTTAAACACCTTCTCCTACCTGGATGCTTGTGATTATGATCTAAATGATATGAACAATGACAGGAATTAACCTGAAATCAGTGCACGGCATTTACCGCCAACATTTTACTGTGAAACCTTATCTACTATACAGTTACCAAAAATATTCCACAATGAACCAAAAGATTACATCATGTGCACTATAAAATGCTTTCTGCCAACAATCACACGATGCACACAAACTTTGTTTTGTAGATGCAGGAGTTACTGTTGTGTAGCTGTAAACAGTGAAGCTTAATAATCATATGGAAAAGCGTGAAATCTGAAAAAACAAAACTTAATTGAGTGTGTCTCTTGAACCAGTGAATAACTGAATAAGGAAGTGGTTTAGTGCCGCCTCCTCAGTAACGACCACTATAGACAACAAAAGATTATTTCCACCTGCAGTGACTCTGCTCTGGGACCGCCCCATCTTTTCACCGCAGTGCAAGCAAGGAAATCCAGAGGTGAGTTGAACAGCAGCAAATCAGTCATCAATGACAACAGACACGACACTGATTACAGCATGAAAGGAGGAACTGAGGTGGTTGCCAAGCGGCTTGCAGAGGTGTAGCAGCTGTGGCAGTGCAGCCTATATGATATATTCAATAAAAAGTGTAGAAGTGCATCAGCTGATGACAGCTGGCTCTGAGATCAGCTGATTTGCCAGGATGCCAGCAGAGTTACACTTTGTGGCCTCTGTGAACGAATGCAAATGCTCAGTTATGTCAGTTTATGGAGGGCAGACTGACATGAACACTTGACAAAATATGTAACTGATGCATTCAAATCCAAAATTCTATGACAAAAACATCATGTGTCTGTCTCGTGCAGTGTGAAACCAAAACAGTTGGTAACAAAAACTGCCTTTACTAAAACGGTGTTTTGGCATAAAAACTGCATGCAATAATAAATCAAATGCATCAGTGCGAAGTATTTTCTGCAGAACCAGCTGCTGGATCATGCTTTCTTCCATTTATCCAGTTCAGGGTCACATGTGTCATAGGGTAAGAGGCAGGGTTGCTAATCTGATCAGGTTACCATTCGCACCTGCAGGCAATTTAGAATCACCAGGTAACCAAACACGTTTGCATGTTTTTGGACTGTGGGAGAGAGCTGGAATACAAAGCAGGAAAGGCCAACGACCTAAATCCCACTTATGCCCCGCAGAACTCTTCTGCTGGCCCACCATCAGTAGCAAATCAACTCTTCTCACCTCCCCGACCACACAGACCCCTACATCTCACAACTGCGCCTCCCCCATCTTCAAGACATTTCACCCTGTCATCTGAACTGGACTCTGTTCCTTCCCCCTTTTGCCACGTCTACAGTGACCCTGAGACTGCACAAGGTCCATCTGTGGGAGTCATCCTGCTTGGTTCCAGTCCCATGGATGCTACAGCCCAGTGATCCAGAGGACTACAGGCCTGTGGTGCTCACATCCCATGTGAGCATACGTCACCTGGACAAGGCAGTGAGCATGGAGAGAATCATGGTCTTTGATTTCTCCATGGTGTGAGCAGAACCATCTACAGCCCAGTGTGGCAAAGTCAATGGAGTTAATCTGTGGAGGACTAAGACACATAACCCCTGTTTCCATCCACACGGTCCTGGTGGACATTTAGAGCACTACAGTATAAATTCCTGGGGATATGTATGACAAATAAACTAGACAGCTGCAGGAAGGGCCAGAGCTGCTTCTACTTCCTGAGGAAACTGAGGTCATTCAGCATCTGCAGGGCGATGCTGAGGATGTTCTGTGAGTCGGTGCTGTTTTATTCACTGTTGTTTGCTGGGGCAGAATCTAAAACTCAGCCACAAGACCAGTGACACTTTTGGGGTTGAAGTGGACTCCTTGAATGTAGTACTGGAGAGGAGGAGTGCGTTGGGCCGTCTTGGACTGTAAACCACTGAGTCATAGGTCTTTTACATTTAATCTAACGAACTGAAAGAGGAGTTATAAAGTGTGATCCCCACAGGTTGGAACGACTCTGTGTGCCTCTCTGTGGAGCATGTGGTCTGTAGCCGCCTCTGGCTGAAGGCGCTCCATCACGGAGTGGGTGGGAGGCAGGACGGCCTCTCCAGAACCACATTCAGGGAGTCCAGTTCAACTCCAACACTGTCACCGGTTTTATGGATGATTTTTCTTCATTCACTACCTCCACCCCACTGCCCCAGCACACAGCAGTGACTACAATAGCACTGGCCTCCACCGACTCCAGAATAAAGTAGTTCTGACTCGGATACCTGCAGAGGACAGAAGATGCTCCACGCAGGAAGGCTGCAGACTGGATTCAAACCCAGGACTTTCTTGCTGTGAGGCAACAGTGCTCCACTCCGCATGCTTATCCCTGAAATGAAAAAAATGCTGTTTTTAATGCCCATAAATTCTCTGTGCAAACTGAATAAATAAACAAATCCCCATCAGAGATTCACCAAACGAACTCTCTAAAGAAGCAGCAAGTAAAACAGCTGAGCTCAGTCAGTTTCCTAAAAACATCAGAAGCCGAATCGTTAAAATAAAGCTCACGTCTCCTTCTCTGGTGCTATTTATACTGTAACAGTGTTATATTTGGGTAAATGAGGCAAAGATCTGAGGGCCCCATGGGAGGAAGAGTCTGACTGTTAATTAGCTGCTGATGTAACACACCTGGGGAGGGAGGCGAGTGCGGAGAGGAGATTGATTTTTTTTTACTGATTTATCCAAATCATGATTCATGGTTTGGGTTTAAAGTGAAGGGCCCTGCACATCCTGACTGGTGTTTCACGCTGACTCCTGCCGGGGTTGAAGGCATCTGGAACTTTTGCTAAATTTAGGGCTACGGGATTTACAACTAAACCCTTAGATTCTATTTTTTTGGATATCCGAAAAAATTCATCTAAGGGTTTAGTTATTATTATTTATAAATTAATAAAAAAATTAGATATCTATTTACTTCTGCTTATCCAGGGACAGGTCGTGGGGTCATCAGCCTAAGCAGAGAAGCCCAGACCTCCTCCTCTCCCCAGCCACCTCCACCAGCTCATCCGGAGGGACCCACGCTGTTCCCAGGCCAGCCAAGAGATATAATGTCTCCAGCGTGTCCTGGGTCTGTGCCGGGGCCACCTACTGGTGGAACACCTTACCCAAGAGGTGCCCGGAGGCATCCTGATCAGCTGTCCAAACCCCCTCAACTGGTGGAGGAGCAGCGACTCCACTCTGAAATAGATTTTTATGCCACAGAAAAAGGCTTCTTACATATTGATGCTTTTTGTTGTATAGCAATGCTTTAGGTGCTTCACTCATACTCTCCACCACTTTAACCCCATATGAGAGGGCAAAATATTAGCTCTGTATCAACCACCTCTCCCACTGCTCTACAGGACAATCCCCGTTCTAACAGGAACTGAAAATATATATATTTATTGAAAATTTATTGAATTCAGATTCAAACTCAAAAGTTAATAATGTCAAAAGGTTGTGCCGAGCAGATCTGCTCACAGCCAGTTCACAAACAGGTAAGACCAGCCAATCACAACCTCCACGGTGAGGTAAAAAGTCCTTAGCAGACAACATCAGTTTAACTAAATCCACTGACTAATGCTCATTATCTCCTGTAG
>VOQJ01034677.1:24692-41710 GCA_015052665.1 Apistogramma diplotaenia | reverse complement strand
GACAGCACCAAATCACAACAAATAGTCGCCTCAAGGCGCTTTTTATTGTAAGGTAAAGACCCTACAATGATAACATAGCAGTATGGGAAAACAACTACTGACGTCTAAATAGACCATACTAAATATTTACCAAAGAAGCATTTCAGGTGCTTAATTCTTTCTGTCAAAATGAGAGTGGCTGATCTGTTTATCTGTAGCTTTTAGAAGAGCACTTGTTACTCAGCTGGTAATGTGAGTAGTTTTAATATTGTACAAGATCATGATAGCAGCTATGTCTACCAAGTATTAGAAAATAAACATTCCTCTTTTCATTCACATTCCAGCGTTAAAAAAAAAAATCAAATTTAAATTATATTCTAAATACATCAAAATACATCTTTAATGAAATTAAGAAGTAGGTGTGTCCATCTATCTATCTATCTTTGACAACATATCTTAATTAAATCATTTTTAAAATTTCACATTTCTTTGTAACTTTCGAGTTGTATAGATTGCAAGAACCCTTTGCTGGCTTACTCTTTTATTGCTGTGCTTGTTCAGTGGTAACGTCACACAAAAACTGTCAAGAGCTTTATCTGCATTAGTTATTTTGTATGGCATAGATCTTGTGCCCTGCTTGACATGTACATGCAAATTCCCTAAATACAGTTAGAAATAGTCCCTTCTCTTGGGCAAGCTTTTTGAGCCACAGGAATACTTATAAGTCTTGAGTGTATTCCAATAAATGCCTCTTCTTTGCTTTTATTTTTGTTGTTTCTTTGCCCTTTCTTTTAATTTGTTTTTCCCCCTTTTGTTTATGCAAAAAAACATAAAGCAAATAAAAAATGTCTAACTTGAGCTTTATTTTTTGTTTTGTTCTCAAAAGTCACAGACTCATTCACACAGTAAGTTGTTCGAGTGATGTTACCAAAGCAAGGTCATATAATAAAGGAGTGGCCAACATCCTCCCCTCCCCACCCCATCCTCCCTTAGTAAAGAGAAAAGGGCACTGTGCAAGCTCTGCTTACATCCAATTTCCTTCCATCCAATCAGGCGATCCTTGAGGGCGGACGGACATGTCGGGCTGTTTATGAGGAGCCTACAGGATGGGAGGAGGAGGGAGAATTTCGGCCACTCCACCTGTTATAAGTCTTCTTCATCTCTTGCATACTCACTGCGCATCAAAGAGGAACCCGATCTGGAAAGCGACCCAGAGTCACCGCTCAGCCATAACCAAAGCTGCAGCCCCAGTGACTTTTTCAAAAAAGCCTCTGGTTCGTGGAATTCCAAAACTCATTTGGGAACCCTGCTAAAACTCAAAACCAGAAGTGAACCTAGTGAGCACCTTAAAGATATACCCAGGTTGTTGGAAGCTGCGGGACTTTTAACAAAGACTCTTGCCTATGAGAAAGGAAACCTTCAACAGGCCTGCAGAGACCACAGCATTTTTCTTTCTCCTTCATCATCCTCTGACATAAAGATTCCCCAGGTCCGAGTTTTAGCTACAGGGACGGACTCATCTTGGGACTCCATGTCCACTGAATATTCAGGTTCACTTTGTGAGAATGGTCTGGGAAAAAAGCTTTGTTCCATTCTACCCAGGCAGATCCAGACAAGCAGCAGCAGAAATTTTAATAGCTCAGGTTTGGAGAAGGAATACTTGCCTCTTTCCTCTGACTGCCAAGCCTTGGGGGGAAACTATCATATGGATTCAGAGTCAGACCTAAGTAACAAGCAGCCTAGGAAGAAACGAGGGCGATATAGACAGTATAACACAGAGCTGCTCGAAGAGGCCATTGTGGTGGTGATGGGTGGCAAAATGAGTGTCTCTAAAGCCCAGTCGATCTATGGCATCCCACACAGCACCCTGGAATACAAAGTTAAGGAGCGTCTGGGGACCTTAAAAAATCCTCCCAAAAAGAAAATGAAGCTAAGTCAGGTGGCGGAGCCAGGTGTTTCCCTGTCCCCCAAACAGAAGGATCTCCAAAACTCCCAGCACAGTCTTTATGTAAAAAAAGAGAGCGCATCTGAAGAGAATGGGACTGATTTCCATGATGGCAGAGTCTTATCAAATGAGTGATGCATCTATAATATACTAACGGCAATGTACTTTTTAATCCCTGAGTTTGCCAGACAGTGGCGGTACCTAACTTTGTTGTCCATTTCTAATAGTTGTATTTATTATTAACTTATTTAATTTTATCTTCAAATTTAATAGAAATACTTAAATTAAAAATTGTTTATAGGGCCTAAACACACAAGTGTCTCTCTGTAGTGTATGCTGTGGCCTGGAGGGCATACATTTTATTTAAGAATAATTGAAATATGGCAGCATATTGGTAAAAGTAACTCGGGGCTCTTTGCTTCACAGAGCCAAGTTGAAGCTTTTATAAGCTTGTGGCGCCCCATAGTGTGTTTTCTCAATATTGGTCATGTTCAAATGAAATAGTTTAAGCATGCAGACCCTGTAGTTTGGGTGAAGGCATATTAAGTATATTAATGTATGTAATAACCCTAAAAGTCTCTTAACTGTTTACAGATATAGTACTATGAAACAGACAGCTTAGAGTATAGACAAATACTAAAATATTAATTCTAAACATGATTTGATATTCTAGTCTGTTGGACAGACTGGTGACCTGTCCAGAGTGTACCTGAGTAGGCTCCAGTTAAGGCTCCAATTGAGGGTCGGGGAGGACCCTCGCGACCCTTAATTGGATAAGCAGGGTAAAGGGGAAAAGAAAGGATGCATGGATAGAATGTAGCATAGTGTCATTCTGAACTTTTTTAAATCTTAATTTAGCTCATCTTGAAAAGATCAGGAGTTTTTATTTCCCATCTGCTTTGTTCTTTCAGTTTGCTCTGCTAAATGATTGGTAATAGTTTGTATTGCCTTCTGTGCACTCAGGTTAAGTTTAAAATAATGCATTATTACACACAAACAGTTATACCTCAGCTACATACCTGAGCTAAATCATTGCCTCAGAAGTCGCCTCTAACAGTAAAGGATTGCATACCCAAATAAGCCTTTTTAAGGGTAACATTCAGGATGTCAGTGACGAGTGTGAGTGTCTTACTCTCGTCTTTATAACTGTATTTTAAATAATTATCTGTAGCGATACAGTATCTGTATAGAGCATTACATTTCTACATGATTCTTAGGGCTTGCATATTTTTTACACAAATTTCAGGTATTCTATCATGAGATGCAACATTTAAAAAAATCATTTCTTTTTTCATGTAAATACTGCAGAAACATGCATATATACAATATACACACAAACACATGACAGGTAATAAAAAATTGACACTTTTTGGTCATCCTCTTTGGTGAGGATGGCTTATAAGCTAGCCAGATTGGCTAACCTGATTACATTCATGCTCACTCTGTTTTTCAAGTTGCCATGGCAAAAATTCAATGAAAAAAATAAGTTGATTGGCTGTATTCATTTATTGAACATTATGGCTGCAGTACAGCCACTTTTTTGGTTACAATTATGGATTCTGTGTATAGACTACTGAGTACATGATCATTTGGAGTTAATTGCAGCATCAAAAAAATTGAGGGAAAAAACCTGCAACCAACAAAATGAAAAGGTCTTTAAGCTTTGAAGATGTTCCTTTGTTAAGCTGCGCCACTGTAATTCAGGTTGATCCCGTTTCCTTAAAAATAACAAACATTATGGTGCTGTTACTACACGAAAAGGGCTACACTTAAAATCGTTACAGAATGCCTTCTTCATGATGCTTTTTCATTGAATCTTTGCCTGGTTTTTGACACAGCCTTGTCCATTAATTTGATCAGGGCACCTCATTGTGCATTATTAATTACACCTCAGGACGTTCCAGACCCATTAAGCCTTTATCAGGTTTCCCATACAGCTCTAGCAAATCTTGGTAGTGATTATTATTTTTATTTATTTATTTTTTACATTTTGCAGCCTTTTTAGATGTACAGGGTTCTTAGTCAAGCAGGTACACATTTGCTGTTGTATTACATACACTTACACTACACTATAGCAGTTAAATGTAGTTCAGGGACTTGCACATTTGTATTTATACCACTGTTACTATAATGTAACCCCGTGTTAGATGGTACTCTAACTGACTTTGCTTGTTCTCCACTTTTAAAATGTAGGTATTCTAAAAGAAATGTTCTTTATGGTTTGACTATATCAACCCTTGATAAAACATTTAGTAGCTTGCTGTGGTTTACCAGCTAATTCCCAGTAGTTGCTTCAAGTACAGATGTACATATAAGTAAACTTTAGTCACTGAATTTGTTTCAAAAATTAAATTATTCTTGCACTGACAATCCTCCAATATTACCCATGTAAAACTTTATGGTCTAATTCTGTGTGATGCATTTAACTTAATACACTAAAGACATATAAGCCCTTTGGGTTTACTGATGATTGATTGCTTGTTATGTTCTATTGTAGCAAATCCAGTGGTTGACTACCTCATCTGGTAAACCAATCTCACCATTTACTGTTCTCAAAGCTGTTCTACGTAGCAATCTCATGCACACTACACATGATTACTGTAAATTTCTTTGTGTAAAGGCAAATAACATAGAGTGCTTATTAAGATGATATAAGAGTATAAAATGTCAAAGTTTAGCTACATGTAAATTTCTACTTTTTTCCTTTTTTTTTGACGTGGGGATGGAGCAGCTCTGGAAACTTATTCTGGTTGTGACATGGTACAGTTCCTCTGCTTTGAAGGAACTGCTTTGTCCCCAAAATGGTCTAAGAGTCTACTCCACTTAGAAACGTTCCCCAGCTGAATATTTTGTCAATGTAGTATTTATTATGCAGTTTTTATCTAAAGTTATTTTTATCACTTAAGTGGAGAATGTAAACAGCTTTAATTAAACTAAATGTAGCTTAAATAATAATAGCCTTGAGTGTATAAATCTTAAAATGTATATTTAAGTGTTATGGGCGATAGGTGTTGAGTGAGACTATACTACTTTATTCTGAGCAAGGTTTTGCTTGTGAGATTGCAGAAAATACCTACATGTACAGATGTACATTTGATGTAACACTAATAGTATTTAAATGGATGGCACTGGGTGTATTTTGCATGACTGGACTAAATCATGTGTCACTGAAAGCTTGTTATGTATCGTGAAGTTAATCTTTTGGGGCTGTTGTGTTGAAAACAAACACTGGAGTGTTGGTGTGTTTAATTTCAAATACGTGTAATAAATAGATTAGCTTTGAATCTAAAACATTTCTAAACCAGTTAAAAATCTGGTCAATGCACCACTAAATATGTTATAAAATCTTTTTATACAGAAGCTCATAATTGCCAGATTATTTATATCTCTAATGGATAATGTATGAATATTGTGGATGAGTTTAAATATCCACTTTTGTGTGCTTGTGAAATATTGTGGAGCTGGTATCTAATTTGGTTTGCTTGTGCTTGTTAGGTTTGTTACTTTACTTCACTTGAAGATGAAGTACTTGGTGTTAGAGCAATGCACAGAGAAACAGTGTGTAAAAACCCTCAGGGATGGAACTCTTACCAGTAGCTGTTCAGGTACTCCACTTAACCACTTAGACTTTGCAGGAAGGGATGTGAAGTTGATGAGCTCAGCAAAAAAATAAAATAAATAATAATAATCAGGTTTTAGTTACAGGGAATGTTTTTTTAAATCTATATTTTTAAATCTCTGAAAGTTACATTTGAGATACTTGGCATGCTGTACAAATTGCTTCATGTTTAGAGCCAAAAAAAACCCCCCACAGTACAGCCTTCCTTGTTTAAATACTACATTGCTACACAATGAATGTCAGTTATTCAAGTATCAGTCAAGAAAAAGTCCTAATACTCTTTGCTTGCTGTACATTCATTATAGCCTTCACACACCCCCACTTCAGTGTGTACTATAACCTTTTGTATATGAAGCTAAATCCATTTTTTAAAAATGCATGTAGTGCAGTATACTGCTAGCATATATTAACCTGCTTAATCCATGAAATTTTACTTTGTTCCTTTTCATGTATCTTATAACACAGAGGACAGATATTGGATATTGATTTATTACGCAGCCTTAATCTTGCTATGGCAATAGTTGTTTCGCTGTCTTTGCTTGTATCTCAAACTGAAAAATTCAGATTTAAGATGTCAAAATTAAAAGTAGTCCAATGTTATTTGGCAATGAAATATGAATTATGGTTTTTCATTTTCCGATTAATTTCGTGACTACATGTTGTACTTGCCAGCACCTGCTGCTCCCAAAAAGAATTCTGGGTCTTTTCATTACTCAGCATAGCCTTGTAGCAGATTGCAGATGTGGGTTCATTTGGTTTTATGTTTTCTTGTTTGAAGACCCCAAGTGCAGCTTCAGAAGGACTTTTTTTTTAACAAAGAAAAAAAATTCATAGTTGCAGATATATTTTTGGCATAATTTTATGATGTAATTGCTCCAAATATATTAAGGTAGATTTCGTAATAGACCTACTACACAGACTTGACTTTAGGCAGACTGACCAAACCGTGCCCCTCCAATATAGTTATCAAGTTTGATTTTCATTGACATAGATATAAAAATTTGGTTATTAGAATAACAAATATTATGTCTTTAGTCATCTTTGAAGTTTATTTTGTTGGTTTGTCTAGCAATGTCAAAGGTGACCTGAACATTTGTTATTTAAAAAAAATTGAAATATACTTGACAAATCTGATGTGCTCAATTTTTGGCCCTAATGTAGTTGGTATTATAAGTGATGTTTTTGACACGTTTTAATTAAATGGGCTCTATTACCAAATGTCTTGTGCATGTATCATTTTTTTTCTTGATGTAAACTGTAAAAAAAATGTAATGGCTGTAATACTGTAATTGGTCAAGTTCAATGGATGGTTTTCTGCTTTTAAAAAAAATTGCTTATTCTTTTAATAATTACGCAACAATTAAAAAAAAGTAATAAACTTGTGTATTATTTCACATAAATATAAACTCCCACTTCCTAACATTCATTTTCAGTTATTTTACCAGTGTTGCTTCTAATTGATGTACAATTGTAATCTGTTTTATTTTTCTTTTCCTCTCAGTAAATCTCCAGACCTCCGTCTTGCAAAGGCCAAAGACCTGCAGTCCACCTCCACTCTGGAACAGTTCATGGCTAAGCTCTGCCCCCACCATCAGAGACAGATAGTTGATGCCATTGGTTTTCTACAAACAGAGATCAAAGCTTTTGCATCCTCCAGTACACATAAAACCTCTAACTGTACCTCTGGTGTCAAGGGAACTTCTTGTTCCACTGCAAAATCCAGTGCAGTGACTCCTGAGAAATCACACCTGGAGATAAGGTTTCCCAATGAAGACACTTCCAAACCAGAAGTCCAGGATATATCCCATTTTGTCCCAAGCAGTTGTGCAGTGAAAATTGTTCCAGAGAATGCTGTGTCGCTGAAATCTTCTGTAACTCTTAGCCCTGTTTCGGATCTTCTCAGCCCTGGGTCAGGGAGTAACCAGGTGTTGGCGACTCCCACTGCTCATCCAATGGATACAGAGAACAGCCGTCACGGTGATCATGCGCCTCTTAAGATGAAAATAATGACCTGTAATGATGCTGCAGGTAAGAAGCTGTGTGTCCTCAGTCCCACGGTTTCTTCTCACTCTGACACTTTGGAGGAGAGACAGAGTAACTCAGATTCATCCAGCAGAACAGAGACTCAGAGTGCCAGACTGAGCTCATCGGTAAAAAGACCCAGTCAGGCTAGCCACACAAGTGAAGCTAGGCAGAGGGTAACTGTCGGGCATGCCAAAGACACACCAGCAAAACCGTTTCCAGTCAACAGTCCTTCAGACTCTGTGCGGACTGCCAGGAAGACCATTAAGACATCCTCGGATCATTGGACCAAGGACTCTCCTTGTAGGGGAATAGTTGACCCTGATCTCGGCCACTGTGACATCGTTTTTATTGACAAACCAATTACAGAGTGTTTTAAGGAACAGCGACGCAGCATGGTACCACGCCGAAATGCCAGAAAAAGCACCAGAGGACATATGTATTTAGATGAAATCTGGGAGTTAAAAACTGTTCGTACAATGGCTGGAAGGGGTAACT
Organism: Apistogramma diplotaenia; assembly: GCA_015052665.1. Classification (NCBI taxonomy): domain Eukaryota; kingdom Metazoa; phylum Chordata; class Actinopteri; order Cichliformes; family Cichlidae; genus Apistogramma; species Apistogramma diplotaenia. The sequence continues at coordinate 33,647 of VOQJ01034677.1, read as the reverse complement.
GTCCTAATCCGATACCAGAGGTACAATTGGTCACTCCAAAGCAAAAACTTTCAAAGCCGAAAGGTGTGCCACCTGTGGATATGCCTTTTGCTGGATCGTGCACAGAGACAATAAATACACAAACGCCCACAGAAGAGTCAGATGATAGTGTGATACCAGTTAAAGAGGATATAGTAGTGGTAGCAGCCAGCAGAGTCGACGTCAGTCAGACAGGTCAGTGTCAAAACAAGGGGCAGTCTGGTCCTTCATCTCCATTAAGGAGCCCAACAGAAAACCAAGAAACCGTTAAGGACACAAATGTAGAACAGGATGCAGTTGCAGATTCAGGGATGACTACAGGAAGCGAAGAATGTGTTAATCAGACTATAGCTGAAGCAATGAAAGATAATGAACCAGAACCTCAAGAGGACATACATGAAAGTACAGAGCAAACAGTGGCAGAAACTGTTCCAGAGCCGTTAGAGAATATTACAATAGAAGAAACAGAGATCCAGGTCTCATCAGATGAACTGCACAGTAGTGATCCTGTTCCCCAGCAGAATAGTGTCCCATCACCTGTTAATAACGTCGAGGAAGGTAACAAGGAAGAAGTGCCAGATGAGCAACCTCAAGAACTTCAGCCAAACACAGAAATGCACAATGAGAACTGTGAAGGAACAGAAAGCACTGATGTTACAGGTCCAGTAGAGGAGCTGACAAAGAAAGACACAGAAATCAAAACACCTGAAGCAGTTGAGAGTGTTGCGCCTTTAGAGACTGAAGATGATAATGATAGCGACTATGATGTGTCCTCAAAGACACTTGATGCACTGTTGAAGGAGTTACCACCTTGGCGTAGGAAAAAAGGTACCAAACCTCCGCCACCAAAGCTGTCGAGGCGGATCGAACCGGTGATAGTGGGTCATGTTAATGGAAGACCCGTGTCTGCCTCTGACAGAAAACTGCGTCGTAGACCAGGTAATGCCACATCACCTGGTAAAGCTCCAGTAAAATCTAGTCATAATACATTCAACAATAGTTTTGAGTCAACTATTGACTGTACCACTAATGAAAATTATTCGAAGAAGCCATTACCTGAAACACACATACCTAAAAACTCAGTTGAGACTACTCCTGTGATTCAGGGTGTGACAGAACCATCTTCTGACACAGCGTCAAGCCCAAATTCGAAACCTAAACAAATCCAGAAACAAAAGAGAATCCTAAAAGATGAAGATGGTGCACCTGAGCTCTCTGATCAGCCTGCTGATCAACTTCAAAACCCCGAAACCAAACGGCAACTTAGATCTGCCAGCCAGAAGCCAACTGAAACTCCAGCATCACATCCCACATCAAATGCTGTCGCTCCCATTTTATCTCCAGAACCGTCCGCTGAGCATCTCCCCTCCCTCCCTCTTCCTGGTCCACTTTCTGTTCCTGCATCTCCTCTAAAAGGGTCATGTGACCCTGCATCCTCTGAACTGTCTGAACCAAACACAGTAACTGAAACTGTGGAATTAAACACTGAAAATACTCAGCCAGCGGAGAAACCATCTGAAGAAATGGAGACAAATGTTGAAGAGCAAAGATTGCAGGCTAGACAGAAACTAAGATCTGCTAAGCTTGTAACAGATGATGGTAAGAAAGTGCAACTTAGCACTGAAGTATCAAGTTCTGTGAAGACAGAATTGCAAACGCAGATTACGCCATTAAAAGGTAAACGGGTTCCTCAAAAGAAGGTGGACGCAAGCGACGTTGCTTTGCAGCAAGATGTAGCATCTTTAGAAGACGGGTCTGCAGATGACAGCAGTTCATTTGTAACAGACAGAAGAATGCCATTAAGGAGTGATGAGAGCAGTAAGGCTGAAATGGTCTGCCAGTCTGATCCTCGGTTGCCACAAGTGGACAACAAAAAATTGACGTTGAGATCACAAAGACTGGCCTCTGCCCCGTCCACTAGTTCTCTTACTGTAGCCCCAAGACAAAACGATGTAGCTTCCCCTGTCAGAATAATGCCAGAAAGAGTAACTAAAGCTCAGGTGAGGTCACCTTCCAGGTCGGTTGCCTCTGTGTCCCACAGTTCACATACCCCCATCCTTACACCTAGACATGAGCCCCCAAAACAAACAACGAACAAATTCTTTGAGACTTTGACCACAGAAGAAAACCAACAGCTAATTACAAATCTGAATGTTAAGTATGAAAAAATGCAAAAAGGTTGGGTGCAAATGGATAAGGAGGGTCAGCCAGCAGCAAAATATAAAAATAAAGCAGACAGGCAGGCAGCTATATGGAAAAGTAAGCGCAGGGCACGGAAACCAAAGTCATTGGAGCATCAGAAATACTCACCAGTCCAAATGCTTTTCATGAAAGGTTTTAATCTCTCCAACATTTGTCGCTGGTTCCTTGAAACAACAGAAACAAAATCTCTTGTCATCGTCAAAAAGGTGACGACGCGTCTTCCATCGGAAAGTCAGCTGTGCTTCCACAACTCGTCAAGTGCATCAGGGACCTCTCAGGGTGTATTTCCAAGCCTGCAGGCAGAGCGTTTAAAGAAACATTTGAAGAAGTTTGCCATTGCGTCCCCTGTAAAGAGCAACCCCAAGAGTCAGAAGCTGATTGCTAAAGCACTGGAGCAAGAAGCAAATGCAGTCAAAGGGAAGGAGAGAGGCGATCTCTCCAGTACTAATCAGAACTTGACAAAGTACTCCTCCGCCAAAGCTTCTGCTCAGATAAGTGAATCCCAGAAATCCTCTGGAAAATCAAAGAATCCAGCTAGTGCAAGGATCCTGAGGAAGTATTCTAATATTAGAGGGAAGATGCAGGTTCAGCAAACTACTAGTAGACTGAAAAAGGCATCAAAAATGTTAAAAACCCGCAAGATTAAAAGACTGGCCACCACAAAGTCAGCCTCAAAGTCAAATCTGAAACAGTCTCTAAAGGCACGGAAGTCAGCATTACCTGTCAGCAAACGAATGAAAGAGTCGGCGGCAAAAATGGAAAGAAGGAAAATGTTGGCTAACAAAAAATCAAAGCAAACTGTAAAATATAAAGCAGTGAGGGCTCAGAGCAGTGGTAGAGCTTCAAGAGAAATAAGTAAAAAAGAACTGCCAAAGAGATGTTCTCAGAGGCTTGGGTCTCCTAAAATAGCTGAACACAACCCTGCCGACACATCTAAAAGTAAAGCTGAAAATAAAAGGCACATTGAAGCAAGTTCTGCAAAAATCCAGTCAAAGGAATCATCACAGAGTACACCTACTGAGATCAAAGATGCAGAGAATGCTGCTGAAACTCCACAGCAGAGCACGCATGCCAAGGTGCCAACCTCACCTGACCAGGTGTTAACAAGATCCCAGAGAAAAATGGAGGCAGCTCTCCCTTTGAGTGGGAGCCCCAGTCACGCTTCAAAGAGGGCAGCAAAGTCTGCGCCGACACAAAACGCATCTCCCAAATCAGTAAAGAAAACTGATGAACCTACACTGACGAGAAGCGGGGCTTTAAAACCTGCAAAAAGAAGTCCGCGCAGTGCAACAAAATTGGCAACCAAGAGGTCTCTGGAGCACGTAGACACTCCAGCAAAGCGTACAAGGACGTCACTCTTAAAATAAGATGGACCTGCATACAGGGGGAGAGCGAGATCATCTTTATTTAGAGGAATATTTTCTGTATCTTTTATCTGGAATATATTCCTAAGGACCAGATCCTGTCTAATTTTGTACTGTCACCAGACTCTTCAGAGTATACCTTTTCCAGTAGGGAAATGTGAGGAAGGAACACATTTTGAAATTCGTTAATGTTTTGCAAAAGGTTCGGTGTGAAAATGTGCAAATGTGATGGATTGTTCAGATTCTGGAAACAAATCCTGCACGATGTCTGGCATTTGTAGTTGCTGTTTGGCTTTATGTTTCAGCACTGACACGGCTGGAGATGACAGCGGCCTAACAAACCTTTTCAAACTTAGGATGATAAAAATCATGCTTGGATACATGTGAATTTGTTCACATGTATCACACATTCTTGGTCCTTTTTTTTTTTGTATATAATTATCATTTTAGATGATAGCATGCACTGCGTTTAAGCTTCTCATGTAAGTTGGCAGTTTGTCTCTCCAGCCTGTCTTCAAATCACAACAGTGTGAATACGTGACTGCTGTGACCAGGTGCCTTATTTATGAAGTGTAATGTAATAGAATGTGTTGCTAAATGTGAACTCTCCTGTCCTCTGCTTGTAACAGCTTCCAGTTCCCAGAGAGGCAGTCAGCATTAATTTGCTACACACAGTGTGTGCAAACAGTTTCCGTTCCGCACAGTATGTGCCTCATGCTTCATCTACAGATTCCTGTGTTGATTAAGGCATTCAGATTTTCGTACTCATCCGCTCCCCGAGGTTTATTTTGTGCCCATTTTCCCATAGCATTAACATCAAATGATTCTTACTATAGTTGTATTAGATGTCGAGGTCTGAATTGTTAAGAGACATGCGTGTTATATATGTGTCATGACAAAAGTTTGTATTTTTTTTTTCCCTTTGTTTGGGGTAGGTTTTGTCACTGTGTACCTCCGCGGTCACTTTTGACCATTGCACCCAGTGTTACCTGCACATTCTGGTGACTGAGTATTTTACCTGCTTCTGCATGTGGTAATTCTTGTTAATGACTTTTTGAGAAATTCTTGCAATGCAGCCATGAAACCTCCGATTATATTTATGCCCCTAAATCCCATTTAAGACTTGTTCTGTAAAAAACACGTTAGATGATTCTGGATTTCTGGCTTGTGCATCAAAGTTCCACCAAACAAAGGCCTGAGAAAGTTTGTATATTTAATTGGTGAGTGTGAATGAGAATAATGACCTCTTTGCCATTATTGTTGCATTAAATGGTGATATTTCCTGCCCCTTATAATTCACAAGCTGGAGCTAAAATATTTGGGGTAGCTCAGTCCCTTTCCTGAATCCAAGTGTGTTGCAATTTTACTTTTTATGTTCACTTTTTTTGTGGTTTGTTTTCTTTTCACTGACAGCTAGATGTTCTCATAATGTGAAGTTTGTTTACTTCCACCGTAGTAATTTACATTAGTGTATTGACAAAGGAAAAATACCATTTTTAGCACAGTTTTATTATAATAATTATTATGATCAATATCTTTAAGAGGATAACTCATCTGTAAATGCAAAACAGGTCTGCCATGCTTTTATTGTTATTTAAGAACTTCATTTAGGCTAATGGATTTAGCAAATGTAAAACAGCCCACCAAATACCAGACTTGAACATGTTTATTCTTTACAGTTGCTATTTAAAGATTTTCATTTTGTATATTAGAAAGAAATACCTGCTTTATTTGTGGTAATCCCAAGAATGATACATCTTTATGTTAAGAACTTTGTATTTTTGCTGGAGTTGATATAAAGATGTTTGAATTTTACGCATGTTTGTTTCTTCTTGTTTTGTTTTTGTTTTTAAATTAGTTGCACCTGTGTTGTAGTTTGATTATAACCTCAGCTGAAATCTACAGAGACCCTGAACTCTCAAAAGGTGAGAACTTGCAAATGTAAAAGTACACGTACCTCCAGATTATCGAACATTTAGCCAGTCATGTTGTAGTTTTGCCTCAGATGGTTGTAGTATAATCAAACATAGTTGTTGTATAAATGGGTGTAGGAAGGATGGTGTAGCCCATAGCCTCTGTAGCAAACGGCTAATTCTGATGACAATCCTGTGTTTATGGTTGTATTTCAATAGCAGCTTTGTGGCGCACGATTGCTGAAACTTCTACAACTTCACGATGTGAGGGTATGTTTTAGACATTGGTTTGCTATTTTATTTCTACTTTGTAAATATCAGAGGGAAAACAATACAATTTGGCAAGAAAAGCATGAATGCTGGTATCTAAGTGAATTCATGATGGCTCACCCTGACACCTGACACATGAGTCATATTTCAGTATTGGGTCTTTAGGCAAGATTAAATTAAGGTATAGAAAAATAGTACACACCCCTGACACCCCTGTTATAATTTAAAAGCCTAAAACAAACAAAATAAAAATAAACATTTTCAAACTGTGAAAAACTAGATTGAAACAAATAAAACTACTCGGGTGAAAATAAAAACTCAAACAAATGAGAAAATTATAACACCTCTGCAGGACAGTTGTAGCATTCCTGTACCTCGGATGCTGCTCCTTCTGGGTAGATCTGTAGCTAACAAAGCTGATGGCATTTCACATGAGGGGAACCTACCATACTGCTCAAGGGTGACAGCCCTGATCACCACAGGAAGCTCCCACTGTGGGACAGATTGGTGAACAGCTGACCTTCATCACCGTTGTCAGTGCAGAGAACTGGGTGACTGAACAGCTTCCCACTAAAACCAGTAGGTTCATTTACCCTTTTTGGTGATACGCAATACATCCCTATGCATCTGAATGACACATGGCATGTGAGCCTTACTGAGTCAGTAACTAGTTACTACCTCGTGATTTGCCAGATGGAGCCTAGACTTGCATACAAGTCATGAAATACAATATGCAACTTTCTCTTCTCTTCTTGGAGCCTGCTGTAGTTTTTCTTTTGAGCTCCTTGAATTGTGTAGCGCCACAAATACTTCTGTAAAATTTAATTGGCCATTTCATAAGTTTTGGTGATGCTGCGGTCTCTGATAAACCTGAAACACTCGAATACTTTAAAGATCATTCTTGACTTTGAAGACAACAGCTGACCAACAGATAAATCATTTTCCAAGTTACTGGGAAATATACCTTCAGGTATGTGAGTATTTGGATAATGACACAAATTGTGCCTCAGTTCACCACTGCAATGGATTTTAGGTCAACACAGGTGTGACTGAAGTGCAGACTTGCAGCAGGTTTAACACTTTGAATCAACTCCAGATCATTTATGTGCTTAATTTTCCATGAATAATGCCTCACTTGACCACGAATCTGCTTGTGACTCAATTGTCTGATTACTCTGAAATTGAACACATGAACCCTACAGAGTAGCTTATTCATCATTTGATTGGAAACAGTTAACATGTCTTGTTTAAAATTTCATAGCAGCATTCTTTACATATACAAACTAATGTAGAAAAAAAGGACTTTTAAAAAACGTTATTATCTTCATACCTTTACTTATAAATGAAGTCCATGCGCCGCATCGATAACTTGTTTGCTGTTTACTGCAGCTTGCTGTCTAATTCTATTATTCTGCAGCCGAGGAGTCGTAAGAAGAATCCCTGGGATCACCAGCGCCCCCTGCTGTGAGGCACGAGAACTGCGTGGCTCACCTAGTCTCTCTTCACAGCAGTTTTATGTGCATTATATACACTAGCTAAAATATAGAAATTTAGTTCATATAGTAAAAGTGTTAGAACTTAATAGCGACATGCAGATGGACAGCAATACAGTCTCACTGCATAGCATGTAGCACAGTGAGTATGGTCATTGCGCAATCCATGGTGATGCTCAGGACTGGTGTCTCACCACTCGTCTCTTAGTATTTGAATGGTAAATGTGAAAATTAGGCGATTTTGGGGAAAAAAAATCGAAAAATGGTGAAGTTAAATGGAAAAGTACTTTAAAATACAAATCAATGAATAAATATAACCTTTTAATTTTACTGTGGTGTACTGAGGTAAAATTACCGCCCCCCCCCCCGCCCCCCCAAAAAAGTGTTATTGTTCAAATACCTACAGTTAAAGGTAAAAGAAACGGACAGAGGCACTTTTAAAAGCACACACATTTAAGTTTAATTAATGAAAAGAGTGGAGTTTTGGTAAACATTTTGTCGGTGGCACTACATACATTCAGCATTATTGAGTTTTCAGTTCAATCCCACCATCGGTCCTGTAACATAAAAGCAAACAGACAGAACCCAGCCAGGGATATTTCTTAGTTTTTGCACCATTTCAATACAACAGAGACATTGTGTTGTTCACAATAACATTTATGTATATAGTTCATAGGATGGAAGAAAACTTGTTTCTGGTCGTGCGACCAGCAACTGAATTACATCTCAATATAGCACAAGCACCACTAAGATGTCTACCAGGAAGTTGAATGCACCAGTCCAGTACAGATTAGTGCAGAGGAAGGAAAGGAGACATGAAAAGAAAGTCACATTTGACTAAATATGCGCCTTTATGAGGCACACAGCCTAAGTATTACAGTGACTGTTCATCAGTATCCTTTATGGGATCTTTAATGTTTTTTGTACACCACTGGGATCACATCAACAGCATGTAAAACAAAGTTAACATGGGTAGCAATATGAATAGGAGCGCTGTGATGTGATACTGTAAGAGCTGAGATCTGCAGCCTTTCACACTATAAAGAGACTTTTTAACAGTTAGATCAGCAAAATGGATAAAACACAATCCCGCTGTGCAGAGAGAACAATGCCTTGACGCCACCCTGACGGGACTGCCACTTATTCAACAGGATGTGATTTCTATATCTTACATTGGAAACTAAACAGCTAAAAGTTACCACTTCATGAATAAGCATAGGTCATATTTATCTATACACATTTATACATTCAGGTATGACGTTCACTGTAATTGGCACCATTTTTTTTTTTTGTATGGATGACCACTTAGAACTGACAGATACTGAAAATGTCCAGACCGTTCCTTGTTTGTTATCTGTCAGTAGTAGGCATGTAATGCTTCACATACACAGTTGCCTTTTCAAAGAAATCTAGGATGATGCACCTTAACTTGGTCATTGTCCACAGAGGCGACTTCATCCTGTTCCTTCTGGCTTGACAGCAGCTTATGATCAGTTGAGCTTGACTAATTTGTTGAACTAAAAACAAATTCAAATGACAGAAATGCAACCCAGCACTCCCAACCAAATGAACACGGAAACAATCAGAAGTCTTTTAAGTGTGATGTGTTAATTACAGGGTAAATTTGAGGTGGTGGGGGGAGGGAGGGGGAGGGGGGGGGGCATCTGTTAATCTCAGCTCTGAACTCTCCGGCCC
>VOQJ01034672.1:6233-19576 GCA_015052665.1 Apistogramma diplotaenia | reverse complement strand
TTTTTTTTTTTTTCCCTCCCCGCTCCCCCCTTCTCTTGTGTTTCTCTATTTCCCCCCCCCCCCCCCCCACCCATTATATTTTTCCTCGCAGCTCCCAATAGTACTCTTTATGGCATTATTTTTGGCTGAGGTGGTATATATACAACAGCACACCAGACTCGACATAGACTCGATTTAAGCATGTCTGAAGGCTGAGGCCGGTCACCTCATTGCTTTAACAGTGGTCAAAAAAAAAAAAAAAGACTGAAACAGGCTTAGTCCTAATGACAGATAATCCAGTTACAAACTCGTGGAGCTCGTCAAAAGGTTTGCTTTCCAGGTTGTGGTTTTGTGATGTGAATGGAACGTGAAGCAGGGAGAAAAGGTTTTTAGTTCAGCCTGTGTTTGCCACAGGCTTGCCCTCTGCTTTCACTCTGATTTGCACACTTTGATTTGAGGCTTCTGCGGGCGCAGCAGCCACTGCTCAGGATGCTGTGAGATGTCTTGTTGTTTTACTTTTTACTGGTGGTCTTGCATCTCAACATAGCTACTGTCACATCTGCCTGGTACGGATGGTAAAACGACTAACGAGGGAGTAAAAATGGCAGCAGTGAGTAAATGCAATAAGCCGCTTGTGGACTCATCCTTTGTGTTGTTGTGTAACAAAGCATGGGTTACAGTATAGTAGTAACATCCGTGTTTTAAACAACCTAACAACTTATAAAACTTTCCCTTATTTTCTGTATTATCTATATATATATATATGTAACAATTGTGAATAGTCATACTGAGGCCTTAATCACACAGGCCTAGAGACTGGCTGGCAACCATCTAGCAACCACTGGTCAATGGAGAAGTGAAGGAAAAGGTGAGTGTGTCCAAATTTTTGAATGATACTGTATATGGTGCTGCACTGAAAACCTCCTTGTGATTGCTTTGGTTACTAGCTGGTTGCCATGGTTTCCAGTAGCTTGTGCGGAAGATGTTGACTGCGAACTACTCACCAAGCGGTCGTGAAAATGTAAAATTGCGACGCAAACTAGAAGCGGATACCGTTTGCCCTCAAAGTAAAAGTTGGTTGCAGCAGTAAGGCACTACTTTTACTTTGACGGCGCTTGTTCTTCGTTTCTGGTTTTAATCACATTTTTTCATGCTTCAGCATAGCTTGGTGAGTCTTTGCAGACAAGTTGGCGTCTTCCGTGCATACTGCAGGAAACTGTGCCAATCTGCTAGCGACCAAAGCAATCAAAAGGTGGTTTTTGCTGCAATCTCGTCTTTGCAACTGATTTCACCTGCCAACACACTTCACAGCACCAACCGCTCACGAACTGGTCAGGGAACATATTTTCTCCTCAGCATCCTGGGGTTTTCCTACTGGGTTGCTGACCAGTCTCTAAGCCTGTGTGACTAAAGCCTGAACATGAACTGAAAATGTCAGGAAGAAAAGAAAATGTCAGAAGAGCGACTGAGTTTGTGTTTTTGTTTGTTTGAAGTATCTTACTTTATCTGTCTTTTGTGGCATTTTTCTCTAAGCCACAGGCCACTAAAGGATGAGGAGAGTCTTTGGGATTGGCAGATGCAGAATGCCAGTAGCCTGGTGACAGGGGTGACACCCAAGCAGCGCTACCAGCCCACCCAAGGGAGCTACCAGCTTCAGTTTGCTATCCAGCAATTGCAACAACAGAAACTTAAGACCCACCATCAATTTCTGGACCAGACCCACTGCAGACATCAGGTATGAGATACTGTTTTCTTAGTAAAAATGCTTTAATCATTCAGCATTTAGCATCTTGAATGGGGGGATTCCCCAGTTTTCCTTTCCACAAAACACACGGATATACAAAAAGAGGTCAAACTTCCATCCTCAAGACTGCTGCAGCTGGACAGTTTCAGACGAATAGCCCTAGCTGGTCCTTTAGGGGGGAAATATTCCTGTTTACTACTCCCCAGAGTGTTTCCTGGCTCACTGATATGATGAGTTTACTGCTCATTTTTTCATTGGAAGTACAGTATTTGAGTTTACATGTTTTTCTTTCTTTTCTTTTTTGAAATAATAATAGTCCAGATATTTAGTTTTTAATACACTGGGAGTCGAAAACAGTTTTAAGAAAAAAGGTGCTTTTCCAGCTTATTTTATTTTTGGTTTACTATATTATTTTAGTATCAGCACCATGGAGAACTTAACCTCAGGAACTTTAAATGCAGGAAAAAACTTTAATAATTAAGCTCCACACTTTCCAAAATAGTGCAAAAATGCGCCCACATCAAGGGAAGAGCTTCCATGTTCGCCTTTACAGAGCTATTCTGAGACTCTTCGTCCAGACTGTTTAACAAAACGGTGTTTTCTGGGAACGTCTTCCCTAACAGCAGCTCATTTTTGAAGAGTGAACTGCTCACTCCAATATCATCTCATTTAGGTGATTGAATATACTATTCATATATTAAGGTGAGCAGTCCAGGAATGCTGCTCATGAGGGTACTAGAGAGGCCTCAGTACAGATTCTTTTATGACTTTCAAGTCATAGCAGTACAGTGTGTGTGTGTGTGTATATGAGATTTTTAGCTCCATTAATGTTCCCATTTTAAGACAAATAGAATTTGGGGAAATGATTTTCTTAGCAGTAGTAACGTAGCGACAAAAAAAACTTTTAGTCATGGCTAACAAGCCGTGACAGATGTAATTTAGCTATTTTTACAGGGAGATTAGAAAGGTAGAAAGGTAGAAATGTCTCAGCGTTGTGTATTTTTTTAATGTTTAGACCAAAAAGAGTGGCCCCCGCTTTTAGCGCAGTTTTTTTGAAAGGGGATCTCACCAAGAAGGAGGATGTTTCCATTTTCCAGAGGATTTTGTGGACTCAATCTATGGATTGAGAGAAACGGAGACAGGACAGTGCCATGGGACAGCTTAAAGGGTGGAATGACTGGATGCTCCCATTTTTTCCGATCTTTCCTGAGTACTGCAGTCGGCCTCACATCATTGCTTCTCATCTTGGTTGGAACTTAATTAATGCAATTGAGGTGATATTTCTTTTGGCTTTGGTCAGTAGCCTTACATAAGGCACTTTATGATTCTGAGCCCTTCCTTCTCTTTGCTCCATTATTCTTTTTTTCATGCCTTAAACACAGTTAACCTCATTTATATTATCTGTGACTATGTTCCATCATAAGCCAGACATATAGGGGCATGAATACCTCTTAAACTTTGAAATGCCTTGTGACATTAAGTACTTTGTGTGTGTAGTTCACTACAAACACTCATAAGACAAAGCTTTCTTGTTGTTCACCCTCATAAACTGAGCTGACTCCAGATATGGTTTTCTCACCATCAAGTCAGGCAACCCTCCCTAAAATCCTGGCTATCCCACTCCATTCATTCCCTTCTCCCCGGCTGACATGGCAATGTGTGCCACCAAATTCAGTGCTTAGCTATTAGGCCAAATGATTTTGCAGGGCACCGACCTTTAATCCGTCAAGGAATTAGTCAGTGACTTGATTTCATTCTTTAGAGGCATTAGATGGGTTTGATCTTTATTTGATACAAATGTACTTCATATCCTTGAGCTTACATTTTTGGATTTCCTGGCCTCGAGGAAAAATTATACATGTTTTTTTTTGATGAATTAAGTACACAAAAGGATGTTCTCAGTCGAATGTGATTGCTCATGTGCGTATGCGTTCTTCAGTGTGAGAGAAAGAGACAGGGGTCTGTTCCGGCACTCCAGTCCACGTTCCAGTTACTGGGTGCAGACTGCACGGCTCCTCCACAGGATTGGCCCGGGGCCACCTGGCAGCCAAAGAAAGGTGCCCTTCCTGGCCCCGCTCAAACTGAATTGCGGCCATAGGCCTTGCAACCAGGAAACTTAGCTTCTCATTTATCAACACAGAAATTACATCAGATATTCCCCGGCACCCTGCCGGCCCTTTGAACGGCCACACTGTGAAGCTGGAAAACCATTAGTTTGTTAGATAGCCGTATAAAGCTGCAGAGAAAATAGCATGGACGTGAGATGTGGAAGGAATGTATGCAAGCATTCCCCGGCATTGCAAGGACAGAATGAAATGTGGCTCTAAAATATTATGTCAGAAAGACAACAGTATTTTCCCTCTTCACAAGCCTTTGAAGAGATCTTGTATAAACAAATAAATAATGTGAAGAATTTGCTTTTCTCCGGAGCCAGCAGTGCAAAAATGTTGAGCTTGTTTTGATACTGGATGGCATTTCATTAATATCTGCACTAATTCATGTCAGGCACTTTGATATTTCACCTTAATGACCGGAGGCCACATTTTTTCCATGACTCACCAATTCAAAATTTGATCCAACTTCCTTAAGCCTTTTTTGTCCTGAACAGTTCTCTGCAGATATGTGAAGAACGATACTTGTGCCAGTCTGTAGTGCAGCCAGGGGAGTTTGTTTTGGGTTTTTTTTAATTTTCTGTTTGAATTTTGTGGCCATGCAAATGTCCTAGCAGTGATCTGCTGCTACATGCCTATCATTTAGAATGCTCATTTAAAAAGATTTTTACATAATCTTAATGAGGCTTGATTAAGGGAGCACCATAACAGGGTTCTAGCCAGAAAGAAAATTCAGCCTGGCGCATGTGTGTGTGTGCGCTAATTAGCTTGCTAATTTGATGCCGAAGCATAAGAAGGGATGCAGTACAACAGTACAAGCAGTGTACAATCTCCAAAAGTCACTGAAGTTTGCTAAAAAGTCGCTAAATTTGTCACTTTTTGGGGGGGAAAAAAGATGCCTTGCAAAGTCTGAAAAGTTGCTAAGTTGGCAACTCTGAGCTCCTGGGAATTTTTCAAAAGCTCAAAATTGTCATTTGTGCACCCTTTTTTCACTTCTTCCCCTGCGCTTTAACGCCATTCGCCTTTTTGCTTTCTGTAGCCACGCGAAATCAAGCTTGGACAGGACTGTCGCAAGATCACACAGGCACATTGTGAACGAAACTGTCCATCCTCGGTGGTAGATTGCGGTGAAATAATACTATAGTGCTGCAGTCTAGTGAGAGAAAACAAATCCACTTGGTGGCAGCGACGGGGCAGAGGGCGTGGGGTACGCGCCCGCTCGCTAACTGCAGCGATAGCAAAGACTTCCAATAGTGAACCGGTGAAATTCTCAGCCCAGTGCAAGATGACCAGGATGGCGTAGCGTTGGACAATCAGCCGCTGGCTAGAGCCCTGCTTCAGTAAAGATCTTTGTATCATTTTCATGGTGCCCCAAAAGGTTGCATTTACAACAGCTGGCTCACTCACACAGGCTTGTATTTTAGGGTCAATAATCACTGCAGAACCACTGTCATTGGTCCAATGTCATTTTTAAGACAGTGAAGCCACAACTGTATGCTCCATGTTGTTTTTTGAGTTTGGAAATTAGTCTCTTTCAGCTAGCTATTGAAAATGCTTTGAGTTATTATCAAAATAAATATCACTACATTTGCCAGTGAGTAGCCATTCTTTGTAGTGGCTCTTACTGTCCTGTTAACCTTATGCTGTGCTCTCCCCAGTGTTTAAATTAGAAAGTCTCCAACGTCTTTGCTTTGTTGGTTAAAATGTCAAGAGTAGTTTGATTATTGTAGTAGTTTGATATTACCCATAAGTAACTGGCTTTTGTTTTCTTTTTTGTTTCATAGGCTCAGTTTCCAGACCAGACACCACACAGCCAGGCTCCCACAAAGTCATCCAGCTGCCCTCCATCCAGCTTTCACACTCTGCCAAATCAGAGCCATGGCCTAAGCCATATCCAGACCTGTGTTAGCCCAGTTCTTGCACCAAAACCACCCAGCGGTGCCCGAGAGGGACAGGTCAGGAAAACGACTGCAAAGCGTCTCATCAGGTAAGATCAGTCTTGGCTCGGGGTAAGGGCATTTATTCACAATGCTCTTTAACTGCTGCATGGTTAAGTTGAATCAAGTCACCATCACTTTCAAACATGCACTGCAGCCCTGAACTTGCACTTACATTACCCGGCAGAGGTATATGTGCAAATGTGAATGTATGACACAGCTGCATTGGTCATTTAAAGGCCGAGCGAGCAGGTGTCAGGTGTCTTGCCTACCGCTCGTTCTGCCAAGGAACCACCTTCACCGAAACCAAGCGCAGTATTAAGAGTGTGAAACAGACTATCTCTATCTGTTTGCTACATGTGAGAAAAGGCAGCGTCAATGTCCCAGCCTCATTCTCCCCACAGAGTGCATATGTGAACACTGCTCATTTAATTTATCGCAGACATAGTGCAGCATGGTGGCATTCACCCCCTCACCCCCACCCTCCCACTTGTGGAATGAGACAGGGTTCATGGGATCGGTGAGTTCAACAGGACATGGCTAATGCTAATGAGAGTTAGAATATGCGTGTAGCGGAGTGCTCCCAGTCCTTTGGCCGCAGGGTGTATCTACCCGTTCAGTAAACAACCTCATCACAGGCCTGATTTCTGCCTGAACCGTAAACAGAACGTGGTTCAGTGAAAGGGCCTGGGCTCCGAGCGCCGTTTAAATCCTGTTTGGTTTGGAGATAAGCTGAAGACTACATAAGGAAAAATAAAAGGAAAGCAGTGAAGCCGGGCTGAACTGCCAGCTATTTTCCTCACTTATTTTATGACTTTATTACTGCAGCATCTGGCAAAATTACCCAACAACAGCAAACCTTTGTGATCGGGCCTGACTGTTTGTTTAAAGTAGGTTTGTTGCAGTGGTGAACTGCTCTTCACACTTATTTAATGTTTAAGAGGAAAGGATACCGCTGGACTGGAACACAGGCTGTTTTTGTAGTAGTTGAGTTAAGCCCTTTCAGTGTGTGAATTACCCCCCCGAATCCAACAGTGCATTTCTCTGTTTGACTTAATTCATTCATTGCAAGCTTGCAGGCCTGCTGATGCCACGCTGAGCAAAAACCCTCGCTCTGCTGACGTGTTACATCCAGTCATCCGACTTGACTGGACAAACTGTACCTGGCAAGAAACTAGTTAAGAGGGCAGGGGTGTGCGGTGTAGGGGTTGTATAGAATAGGTTAGGGCAGCCGTGTAGGTGCTGTGTTTGCTCCTGTGTGTGTGTCTTCCTGGCAGTGGCTGTGTTTACCCTCTGCATGTGGAATTCCTGAGCCCCCTCACACTCTCCTCTGTCCTGCATTTTTGTGGTCGACCAGTGTGACAGTGGAGAGTGTGGGAAAAACGGAAGCTTCAGGACCAAAAATGCGCTGATGGAAACAATGAAGAGAAAGAATAAAGAGAGGGGAAAAGAAAGAATGACAGAAAAAAGTAAACTATATCCAGGAGAAAGGAGATGATTGTTTGCAGAAAACGGTGGGATAATAAGTTGCTTCCCTTTTTTTCCAGTGCACATTTTAGGGGCAACTTAATACCCCTGTTATTGAGGCACATCTGAAATGCATCCCAGGATAGGCCTAAGCCCCTCCAACTTATAATAGAATCACTGTGCTGGGTGTGTTCAAACAGTTCAAGGTTATCCAGTCCTTCAAACACCTTCCTCCAGCCAACTGTAAAACTGTTGTTTGATACAAATATACCAGCACTGGCTGTGACTGGTTTTCCCCTCCGTAAGAAACCGCTGATGAGCATTGACAGCTATTAGCTGAATCAGTTCATCTGAATGACATTTGCATTTTAGAAATTCCTTTTATTTGAAGAGTGGCTTCCAGTTTTTTTCTTGTCTTAAAGTTTGGCATTGCATCCACTGAATGGGCAAAGTGACTACTCTGCAGTCATTTTTAAGTAAAGCTGAATGGACTTTGGCAAACTCTCATGAATGACAGTGCCTTTGATTTCAAGCTTAGCTAGCACACTTGAAGCAAATGTGCAGCTTGTTGGTATCATACTCAACAGGGCAGGGCTCTGCCTGCTCTATCAACATACCACAGCTGCCAACTCGAGGGGCTGCAAAAACTCAAAGTGGTATGACTTCAGTGAAGGCTTTGAAAGGAGCAATTTGTAATACAAATAAATGAGCCTGTTTGGTATTTTGTTTGCAAGGTTTGGTTAGTCGCAGCTGTAACTACGGAAACCCAGGCTGTCGTGTGGCATTACTAATAGGGTGACAATTACAGCAGCACCATTAATGTCAGCCTAGCTGCTGCTTTCACTCCCTATTAATCAGCCACAACAGTAGTTATTTTCACGGGATACTGTATACACACAGAAGCTGCCAAACGTGTGTTTATGGTTAAACTTTATCCCCTTTGGTCAGTTTGAGTAACGTTAAGACACGCTAACTACCTGAGTGCACCAAAAATTAAAGCTGCACATCTGCTGTGTTTACATAAGAACTTCAGCTCTGTGCGAATAGCGTGAAATTTTCAACATTGGGTTGTGTGTCATCTGCGCACACTGCAAATTCAGAGTCAGTTCTCACCAGTGTTGCTGTCTGACTCCCGAAGTGACAGAGCAAGACTGTTGACAAAGAAAGTGATGTGAAGAACCCAGAGGTCAAGTTTTTTCCCCCCTCAATATGAAAGGGGTTTCTTCCTGTTGAGTTATGCCTTGCTTAAAGTGGGCCAGGTCTATTTGCGGTTGTGTAATGGAATGAAAGAACAACTGTGCAGCCCCTTACAAGGAGGCAGTGTATACCCTCATTACCTTATTAATGCTCTTTTGGCAAGCTGCTGTCCTGGGGCGAGAGGTTAATACGAGCTAAGCTTTATTTATTGTTCCCTCTAAAAAATGCTTAAGAGATTTAATGTATAAGGTTGCAGACGTGTCTACTCCTGCTCTATGCTTCAGTAGCTCATATAATGATTTTCTCTTTGAAAACACTACGTTTGCAGTCTGATTATGTGAAAAGGGCAATGTAATTCCTTGTTTATGATCTTCAGACTTATGTATGAAGCATTGTGAGTATTCAGGGCTGTGCCTCTATGCTTCTTTTGTGTCTGTAATCTTTGCTCACAGTCGACATAGTCCATAATCGCTACAGTGTTCTTGCCAGTGTGACAATCGCATCACCAAGGACAAGTAGAAGGAATTTCTCCCCTTAGTGTCACAACAGTTCCCGTGAGGCACTCAGTAAACACTTAACCTCACTGACTGCACACAGAGTAACTATTAGATGCTGAATTCACGTTTCTCGCGACAGTAGGTAGCTTATCACACATCTTGTGCACTAATAAGTTGTAAAAAGTAGAAGGATGTCTTGGAGTAGGATCACATTCGCTCCAAGAACATGTAGCTGGTCTGACCAATAGGTACTCATCACCTGTGCAATACTGTAGTTATTAATAGGCTATATTCACCTTGTAAATAGAACCTGACTGATTTATCAGACCCCTTTCAGAGAAAGCCAAAGGAACAGTTTACCCTTACCTGTATAGGGTTATTGTGGCCCCACCCTGGAGCCAGGCCTGGGGAAGGTGTTCGATGGAGAGTGCCTGGTGGTCTGACCTTAGCCCATTGGGCCCAGCCAGGCACAGCTTGAAGAAAGGACACAGGCCCACCCTCCGCAGGAAAATGCCGTAGGTTTCAGGTGCAGTGTGAGTTAGATGTGGCCAAGGGCAGAGTCCCTGGCGGACCAATCCCCAGCTATCGAGGCTGGTGATTGGGACATGAAATTTTACCTCTTCGGTGGGCAAGCAGCCTGAACTAGAGCGTGAGGTTAAGAGATACCAGATAGATATAGTTAGGCTCACCTTAACCAGTCTCCTGGAGAGGGGCGGTGGGCTGGGGTGGGTATTGTTATCCACTTGATTTGCTGTCTATACATTGGAGTTTTAACAGTGGTCAAGAGTGTTGTTTCCCTGTGCCTTTGTGCTTGGGAATAGGTCCTGACTGTTGTTTGCACTTAAGCTCCAACCGATTGTATCTGATGTCAGGGGAGAATGCTGAACAGGTCTGGCACACCTACACATATAGGAACACCTCTAGCAGACTTTGGAGTCACCCGATATGTACTGGCAGACCAAGCAGAATGCAGTTTGGGTAGTAGCTGAAGCAAAAACGTGGGTGTGGGAGGAGTTTGGTGAGGCCATGGAGAAAAGACTTTTGGTGTGCCTTGAAGCAATTCTGACAAACCATCAGATGACTAAGGAGGGGAAGGCGGTGCTCTGCTAATCCCGCTGACATGCCTTCTGTAGAGGAAGCCGAGTCTGGGTTTGAGGGGGATGACTCCACCATTACTGTTGGGCAAGGTCACTGAGATAGTTAAACAACTCCTTGGTGGCAGGACCCCTGGCGTAGATGAGATTTGCCCTGAGTTCATGAAGGCTCGTGATGTTGTAGGGCTGTCTTGGTAGACACGCATCTACAAAGTCGTGGAATTCTCAGGTGGTGCGTCTGGATTGGCAGATGGGGTGGTGGTTCCCATCTTTAAGAAGGAGGACTGGAGGGGGTAGGGTGATCACACTCCTCAGTCTCTCTATAGACCTCAGCACAAAGGTCTATGCCAGGGTGCTGGAAAAGGAGAATTTCTGTCCAGTCAGATTCAGGAAGAACAATGCTGTTTTAATCCTGATCACATTACACTGGACCAGCTCTTTATCCTCTCAAGGATATTCAAGTGTGTGTGGGAGTTTTCCCGTGGTAGGAGTAAGGATTCGACCACGTCACTCGGGGTATCCTCTGGGGGCTTCTGTGGGAATTTGGGTTGTTTGGCCAGTGGTTACAGGCCATTCAGTCCCGGTACATCTGCAGTGAGAGCTTGGCCTGTATTGCCGTCGATAAGTCGCACTCTTTTCTTGTGGGTGCTGAACTCCACCTAAGCTGCCCTATGTCACAGATCCTAGACGGAATTTCTAGGTGTAGCCAAGTGGTGGAAGGCTTCTGTGGCCTTGGAAGCTCATCTCTCCTTTTTGCGGATGATGTGGTGTTGTTGGCTTCATCAGGTTGTGGCCTCCAGCTTCCAGTGGAACGGTTTGCAAATCAGTGAAGCGGCAGACATGAGAATCAGCACCTCCAAGTCTGAGGCCTTGATCCTCAGATGGTAGAGGGTGGAGTGCCCACTCTGGGTCAGGGACAAGTTACTGCCCCAAGTAGAGAAGTTTAAGTATCTCGGGGTCTTGTTCACAAGTGAGGGGAGAGGGGAGCAGAAGATTTAGAGATGGATTGGGGCTATGGCTGCAACGATAAAGATGATATACCAATGTGTTGTGGTGAAGAGAGAGTTGAGCATTAAAGTCCATTTACTGTCTATTTACCAGTCGATCTATCCTATCTATCTACCCTCACCTGTGGTCATGAGCTTTGGGCAGTAACCAAAAGAATGAGATCACTGATGCAAGTGGTGAAAATGAGTTTTCTCAGAAGTGTGCAGTAATTCAAGAGTGGCTCAGAGTGGCTGTTATTCCTGCACTGCAAAAGGAGTTGGTTTGGGCATTTGACTAAAATGCTTCTTGGGTACCTCCTGGATGATGTGTTCCAGGCATGCCATATTGGGAGGAGACCCCAGGGTAGACCCAGAACTCGCTGGATAGATTATGTATCTCGGCTGGTTTTGGAATACCTCGGTGGTCCCCCGGATAAGCTGGAGGAGCTAGCTGGGAAGAGGGAGGTCGGGGTTTCCCTGCTTATACTGCTGCCCCCAACACCTGGCCCCAGATAAGTGAAAGAATGTAAATGGATGGATGACTGTATGGATTTCTTGGCTATTACCAGCCGATAACTATTTGCTCTGCTATAAGTATCTAACAACTGATAAATGAAGATTAAAAAAGTAAAGAGATGAAAGATGTTATGAGCATTGACATTGTATAGCTTGCACACCAGAGGGTACTATCCAACTTCCTTGTTGGCGTCACACTGTTTGGAACGCCACAAACTCAACCAGCTGATCTAAGGAGAACTTGTCAGAGTCTAAACGAGTAAACAAATAACTACACATAACAAATTTTAGAAAAATCGACGTTCCATGTGCAAATATCAGCCAATATATTCACATATCATATTTGAATCACTAAATATTGGTATTGGCACCAGTTTTAAAAATACTATAGAACAAATACTGTACTATGTCAGCCTCTACTTAGAAATATCTGAGGTTTTTTATGTATCATAATTGCAATATGTGGCTCACAATTTGATTTAGCAAGAACTACAACAAAGGCAGTTTGACGTACTTTGGCAGGAGTGTATATGTATGTCTTGCAGATTGTGTCACTGTGATAGCACTGCAGTCAAGAAATATACAGTAAAACTTGTTGTCTTGTGGAAACATTTTTAAAACCAAACTGATCACAAGCACGCAAAATATATTGATTCGGTGACTAAACTACATGAAATCTTATCATGTGCTTTGAGTAAAGAATAGGGTTGTAGCCAACCAAAGAAATCTTTTGACTGTCACACCCTACTCTTGAACTAATCATTTGGTCACGGGGAACGAAAATCTGCACATTATCTCTAGATCAGCTGTGGCAAACATGCGGCCCCTGGGCCATAACGGGCCCCACCAAAGGCTCCCATTTGGCCCACTGGATGGCTTTAATTTCAATGAAATTAACTATTTACCACACAGGAGTGAAAATCTGTGCAACATTAAGAGCATTTTTAGATCTGTATAAACTTTTTAAGAATTTAAAACTGTTGCTGTTTAGTTAGAAAAACCTGTGCATGTGAAGGGTTTGGGCCTTTCTACCATAATCTATTAACTGTAATGAACATGCAGTGATGGAAGACTCAGCCAGTGTGGAAGAACTGAAATGCATTTTTGAAAGTTGCACTTATCGTTCTAAGCCAGGCTGGTCACCATTTGTTTTCTCAATAACTGAGAAAAGCAATTTAACAAGAAGTAATATTTTAAAAGGAGGAAGGGTGAAAGGTAGTGTTTACTGGGGCCTGTGGTTTCACATGTTCAGCGAGGTTTTCACAGAAAACCTTTAAGGGTTGTTTTTGTTCTATACACTCATTTAACTGGTCTGGACAATGCATGAAATTGGGCTGTGTGTGGTCCACAAAGTGGAGCGATTTGGATAACCCTGCTCTCGCTTAACTCAGATGGCAAAAGTGTATTGAATGCACCGTTTCTGCTGGTCTTATTGACCTTAAAGAAGTAAGGGGCCAGAAATCCTTTTGTCTTCCTACTTACTGCACTTTTTGCTCAGTACTGACAGGTCTTGCAGCACCCATTTCTGATCTCTGGCTTCATTTTTTATCTCAGCTACACATCTTTAGAGCTGTGCGACTGTATCTTGTACAGTTGCAACACAGCCATGTTTAAAAAAAACAAACCGTGCGCAGTCAGACGTGTAAACACCTTTCCTTTGTAGCAGCTCTAGCTACAAACATTTTATCATGCTCTCTCTCTCACTCACTCACACACACACACACACACACACACACACAGAGGGAGGGAGGGAGGAGACTCACGGGGTGAAAGCAACACACACTACAGTATTGCAGCTTGAAACAATCACTCACC